>CM075885.1:17844139-18046639 GCA_038021265.1 Cyprinella venusta | reverse complement strand
GTAACAATTCATACGACCTCACTCGTTCGAATTAGTACGATTTTGCTAAATCCTACATATTTTACGAATTGGCCAATTCGTATGAATTCATACGAATGACCTACCCCTTACCCCAACCCTAAACCTACCCACCACGTGGGTTTAGACAAATCGAGTGAGGTTGTACGAATTAGTACGAATTAGCCACTTTTTAATCATTCGTCGAATTCGTACGAATTGGTCGTGAGATAGCGTAGGAACGCACAGCTAGTTGACAATCACCTTTAGTACTTTTGGTGTGTTCAAGTGCAGCTTCTGCCCGAGACACATCCAATGAAAGGTGACAACACCATCAGCTTTGGTCGCAGCTAGTTCTTTGACATTGGCTTGATGTGTCCACTGCACATCAGTCAGGTTGTCTTTTTCTATGTAAGTGAGCAGTGCTTGGCCAGAAAAAGCTGCTAAGTGGACCAGACTTCATACTGATAGTTTGACAAGTCTACTTGACTATGCGAGACACCACAGACATTCTGCTGTTCTCAGATCAGCTCTCTGCCTCATTGTCAGTTTAAATGAAAATTGAACCATTGATCTTGACACTCAAACAGAGCATAGAGCTGAACTAAATGTGTTTAGAAAAGAAAAACGGCAAAAAACACAACACAAACAAATTAGCACACTGACTGAAAAGATCATTACATAAAAATCCCCTGTTCTCCTTTGAAGTCACACAAACCGTTGTCATGGAGGGCTGTGGGATCAACTGAGGACTTTTACAAAGCAATAGGAACAACAATAATTGAGTGACGTGATAAAAACTAAATTTTAGAGTTTGGACTAATCTCAAAGCCTCCACATATAGAGTAACTCACCCTATTTACCCACTGAGAATAGTGAGCTCAAGCTAATTACCTTCAATATTTGCATTTTGTTTGCACAATATTTAAATAATCTTGCTATTTAAAACCCTGCCTGCCCTTTGCAGTGAAAACAGGCAGCAGTATCTTTTTGTTAAAAGCTTTGACCTTTACGGAAATGAGGGGGGCGGAGAAGAGAAGGGAGGAGAGCAAGGAAACAAAAGATGGTATGAGGGACAAACAATATGAACTAAAGCTTTATAGGTTTGCTGAATCAATGTTTACAAGCTCTACAAAAATCAAATTAAATAAAATCAAACGCCACATGAGAGCAAAAAGTGGCTTTGGTGGATTTTTTTAAAAAAGAATTTACAAGGGAATTGATTGGTAACTATTTCAGTAATTGCTATTGTTTAACAGGTAAGCTAGATTTCTTTTATTGACAAGAAGAAAGAAACAATCTTTTATTTTATTTGAAGGACTTGAATCATGATGTGCCTCAGTCATTTCCATAGGGAAAAGAAATTGATTTAAAAAATACAGTGAAACGTTATTTTAAATGTTAACCATTTAAAATAACGGTTTTCATATTTTTTTTAAATATGAAAACCATTATTTTCATATTTAAAAAATATTTCATATTTTTCATGTTTTCATATTTTTAAATACATTTTTTAAATGTAATTTGTTCTCCAGGATTCTTCCATAAATAGTTTTTTTTTTAAATCAAAATAGTTATGAAAAGTCAGTTTTGCAGTCTTTCAATAATATCAGGGCATACACCGATTTTACAATAAAATCGCTGTTAGTGAGAACGGTTTGGTTTTTGCTTTGAATCGATGGCCATGTGTTCCCAAAAAAAAAAAAAAAAAAAAAAAAAAAGAGCATATAGCCCACAGATATTCCTATTATATATAGTAGCTGTTTTACAAATGGCCCAATTTTCTGGAGGACTCAGGACTCTTAACAGAGAGAAATAAATATTTTTCCTGTTTAGGTGCTAATATGTACATTTTAAGTGTTAATATATACATTTTAGGTGTTAATATGTACATTTTAGATGCTAATATGTGCATATTATGTGTTAATATATACATTTTAGGTGCTAATATGTGCATTATAGGTGCTAATATGTACATTTCAAGTGTTAATATGTACATTTCAGGAGCTAATATGTCCATTTTAGGTCATTATATGTACATTTTAGGTGTTAATAAGTACAGTTTAGGTGCTAATATGTACATTTAGGTGCTAATATGTACCACTAAGGTACCAATATGTAGCCTTTGGATACAAAAGTGTACCTTTTGAAAAGGCACAGCCCCAGTGACAGCTTTTGTACCGTTTTTTTTTTCTGAGAGTGAATAGAGTTCAACTATTAGAGTGCAATAACAGAGACTTTCCCACTTTTCAATGGCTTTGGTTCAGGAGGCATTTTTCCCAGATATTTTTTTTTAAAAAAAGTCTTTGATAAAGTGTAATAATACATGAACTAACCCAACCAGCTATGAGGTGAATCACAATATTATAAACTGAAGCAAAAAGCATTTGAAAACATACAAGACTTAAAAATGCTTCAATCCCATAAAGCATGGTGAATTATATAATCAAATTAGAAATAATGGAGAAAAATAAAACTAGTGTATTAAAGTTGTTGATTAGATTATGTATATAGAAGTTTATTGTAAATTATGCATACTGTATTTCAGTAGGCTATTTGAGAGTGTGGGAAATCTGACTTGCTCGTCACTATTCTCTGATTGGTGGAGATTTCCTTGCAGAATAATGGGTAATGGAGTTTTTCACCAGGAATTCTTCTCACCCACCAAAAATGGTCTACAGAAGTGCCGTGAAGCAAAAATAGCATAATCTTACGTACTAAAGACGAACAACTACCACTGAGATGAATGGGAACGGATTTGCTTTCTTCGGCATTAGAAGCATTTTTCAGAGATAAAGGGAGACATAGATTTGCCTAAAACCCAGCGTTCCTTCAAATGAACATTTATGTGTTGTGTGACTCTAAGCGCTTATGAAAGATAAAACCACTTCTGACAGCAACTAAACTAATTACTCAAGAGAAAATGCAAGACACTGAAAGCAATATCTGCTGTAAAAAAAGCTGTTATCAGGGGTTGTTTATGAACCAGAATATTCCATTTCAGATCCAATCTCAATTGAGCTAGAGGAAAATTAGGCTTTTTCGGCGTTCTAAGAATACACAATGGCCATGAATAAACATTTCAGTGAAAAATCACACCGCTGTGTGTTGTAACGCGACGCTGTTGGGCTTTTGCGTGTGCATTGTGTTCATTAATTTAGCTAATTTGTCCAATATCACTGAGAAAACAAAAATAATTCCTGTATTGACACAGCTGTCAAGTGATCAAGCCGCATCCATCCATCAATCCATCCATGCATCTGTTTCTGTAATCATATCACAACCTGTTCACAGCGAGTGTGAGCGCGTTATATTTTTTCCGGGGCGCTCGCTGACAGTGACGGCTTCAGGAATGATGAAATGCAATGAAACACGAGCGACAGACATAGAGAGACATTTTAGTTGTGCTTATTCATTCACTCGCAAACCCAGGGAATCCGTACCATCAGAGAGAAACGTCGACGCAGGGAGAGAGGCGAGATGACAGGTAAACAGGAGAGACACTGTGGTATATCTACGGAAACTTCACTCCGTGTTGCGGCAAATATACGCAGGGAAACAAACAGTCTAGGAATATGAGGGTGACAGTATTAAAGAAAACAGCAGACGACTTTGATTTGCATCCAGAGCTGTGTCTTCCCTTCATTTTCCGAAACAAAAGAGGGCGGCCGAGTTACGCAACAACGCACGCGTCTGCGCAAATCCACAGTGATGAGTGTTTTCACAAAGCCGGCTGACAGGCCTTTGAACTGCTGGAATCCGCTGACATGTGAAACGCGTTGTTTCGCACATGCATTTTAACAAGCAGCACCTTGCACTGGGACAGTTGATTATACAGCAAACATGAAGTTGGCTTTTAGTGCACAAATGTGTGAACTGAGAGGAAGATGAATTGAAGTAATGAATAAATCTTCTTACAGCGGTGAATACCCTTGCAGACATGATGAATTTAACATCGTATTCACTTTGAGCTACTTCAGCTCAAGATCATTTCAAACACACACATAAGTGCTAGACGTAGAGTGTGAAGAGAGTAACCAAAAGAAAAAATGGATTGTTACACTTGCTAAAGAATATGTGACTCACTGCCTTGATGTTTTGGGGCATTTCCTAATGGTTAATAGGGTGTTCTGGGTGGTGTTGCTGTACAGTTGCAGTTACAGTGGTTGGTAGGCATTGGTAGATGGTTGCTAGGGTGTTGCTATACAGCTTCTAGGGTGTTCTAGGGGGTTGGTATCACATTAATGGCATTAATGGTCTAGTTTTCAAAGACGTGCACTTTCGAAGAGTGTAACCCGTTTTGAAAAGTTTGTGCTTTCAGGCCTCCAAAATGCTACTGTCATGTAAATAAAAGGCCAAAACGGATAAAAAAGTTTTCAGTTCACTGCTAGGTAGCAAAACTTGCCATTACATGGTATTGTGTTTTGGGTCATTTGTCAAGTCATTGCTATGTGCTTGCTAAGTGTACCACTTGTGTGTGTGTTTTGCATTTGTTAGGGTGCTGTGGTTGGCTACTAAGGTACTGCTAACTGGTTTATTAGGGTTTACTGAATGATGCTAGGTGTTTTGCACTGCTAGGTGGTAGTAATGGTGTTGTGGTTAGTAGCTAGGACATTGCTAATTGATTTCAAGGGTGTTCTGGGTGGTTAAAGCAATGGCTGTGTGTTCTAGGTGGTTCATGGGTGGTTGCTCGCCAGTCCACATCAATGAATTTACGCTGTCTTAATCAGGTTTCCTACTTCACTCTTTTTGAACTTGAACCAATTCAATTTTGAACTTGTCGCATTCAAGAGCTTTGTTGTCAGTAAGAATAATGATCATGAAGGACACTGGGTTTATTCTAGCCTATTTCTTGGGGAAATCTTATTAAAGCCAAAATGATTTGAAGATATTTCATTTGATATTTCAAAATGTAGAGTCCCATTCATTGACAACCATGTAAACATTCAACAAATAAGTCAAATACGTGTTTGCTGTGTAAAAAACATTCGGTCAGGGTTCTGTCACTTCTGAATATACAGCAATCATTTTTTCTTCCACCTTATCTAAAGTTTATGGCTTATAGCTTTATAGCTTTTGTAAATCGGGTATCAAAATGATCCCATAATTTTCCAGTAGTATATATACGACTTGAGATGGCGTCTAATTTCCAACTATGAAACTTGTAATTATGATAATTCCAATAGCAAGTGAAGGCAGCATCAACCTAAAGGCTGAGTCTGAAAGCTTAGGTTGCCTCGCGGCCCTAGCAGACAATGACTTTGCAGCATTTGGTGCACGAAGTTACCTCACGAAACTGATTTCAGACAGACTTCAGAGGCAATGTAATGGTTTACTGAAAATAGCGCAAGTTTTAGTGATAACTAAGCAAATATTTAATTACTACAATAGTTGCAAGAAATGACATCAGAAGAGGAAAGCATTGGTCAAAAACTTACATTTACACACAAACTGACCAACAAAACCCACAACTTTCAAATGCCATCTTTGTTTTTTAGCTCAAATCTCACAGAATTAAAAAGCACAGGATTGTGGGATATCAAAGGTAGAGAAGGATACATCTATGCTGCCTTCAAAAATCTATCAGATGAAGGAATCTCAGGAGGCAGGAAGTGAAGCAACATTGGATTTGGATGTGCCTTGATGGCTTGGAACGCATCTTCCTGAAGGCAGCATTTTTAAGCTTTTTTTTTTAAGTCTCTATAAAAAAGGTAGCCAACCAAGAGCAGAGTTCTGTATAGGGGAGTGTGGGGCACAACCTAACGCGGGCTTAAATGTAACACGGACCGTTTACATAGTCGTCAGGATCAAGCAGGTTGTCTTTTCGCTATTTTTCTCTTGCTGCCAGAAGACGGTCTACCGCGAATTTGCAGAAAGATTTGATCATATTTCGTGAAGATACTGGACAAAGAGTGTTTTGACACCATGAAAGTAATTTTTTTCATCATTGTTTTTTTTTTCTGTTTCTGAGTTGGATGTATACATTTCCAAATCTAACTTTATATTCCCTTAATCACTGTCTTGTTGGCTCAAACATAGCACTGTTTTGAAACATGTCAGCAATTCCTAGCGACTGTTAACTAGGTTTAAAATATGTAATACACAGCGGGGTTGGTTGTAACACAGTGTTACAACTAAGGCTATGTTTACACGGAAACGATTCTGAAGAGAAAACGCAAAAGTGGCGTTGCGTCATCACTTTTTATTCTGCGTTTAGACGAGCGTTTTGTGTGGGAATTTCACGTGCAAATGGTGATGCAAAAGTGTGTGAAATTCAATGTAGTATGCACTTCAGGCGGCTAGGAGTGCATACTACAGCAACAACAAGTCCACGCGCCTGCGTACAAACTTCACAGTCAAGCAGACTTTTGCGTTTTTACCGTTTACACGGGAACGCGGCGGTGGAGCGTTTTTAAGATTTCCACTCTGGAGGGTGGTTTCACTTTTTTGCGTTTTTAAGCCTCAAAAACGCTGTCGCCGTGTAAACGAAAGGCACATCCGATAAAATATTTTTACGTTTTCACACAATTTCAGGTTTGAGTATACATTTAACTTTGTTAGACTTTCACAAACTATGTTGGAAATTAAAATGTATAAAATTTAGCATACTATGAATGATAACTTGTTTATTTATTAAAAATATGGCCTGTTATTAATGCAATAAACCCTTTAAATTTTTATTTTAAGCTCATTTGTATTATTATTACTGTTATTATTATTAATAATACCAATTGTACATGCAGCTGCCACACACAAATCTAATTTAATTGCAATTTATTGAATTAAATTAAATTGCAATTGCAATTTAATTGAAACTATGCAGCCCTTTTCTGTGTCTATCCATGATATCGATCCATAATAGAAGGATGATTGGATGAGGGGTGGATGTATGGATATCTGTCTATACAGATGCACAAACAATATCAAACTATACAAATAAAATAGTACAGAATTATGTGTGTTACACACAAGTGTTACAATTAACCCCTCTGTCTGTTACAATTAACCCCGCATATGGGGTAAGTTGTAACATTTGCACTTCTGTCACTTTCAGTGCAACTGTACGAAAATGCTAGGTCCTAGAAAAAAACTTTAAGTGGTCATTTGTAGCAGAGATGTGTATGTTGCTTGTGTAAAAAAAAGTATTAATCTAACCTAATTATTTTTTAATTAATTGAGCCAAAACCAAAAAGCATTAGGTTGTGCCCCGCTCTCCCCCACTACAGCTTCAACCCTGCTCCATCACACCTGCTTGTTATTTTCAAGTAATCCTGAACATGTGCATTATCTGGTTCAGGTGTTTCATTAGGGTTGGAGCTAAACTGCAAGATGGTATCCGTGTTGGCTACTTCTGCTTCACAATATTCTTGTCTCTCTAGATACAGGTCCCATCTTCAATTTCTACAGGATTATTTGACTTGTTTTTATTGTCTGCCAAACACAATTGTTCAATTGCTTTGAAAACCAACAGCACAATATCTCCTCAAAAAGCTGCATGATTTTACCATCATAATAGTGATGCTTGACCTATGAATGAAGTAAACGAAAGGAATGTACTGACATATTGTAAACTGTAGTAACAGATAATCCCTCGAACTGTGCATAAACACATCAAGTTATAAAAAAAAGATGTTAGGCTGTTACATTGCTTGGCAATCATAAACCGCCTGCAGTTAGACTAATGAACTTGATGGAAGAATTTGAGGAACATCTTTTATCAGATCAGACTTTTATGAAATCAGCAACCCATTTCTGCTTCACACCTTATTTAATAACTTTCATAACTGTGGTCAAATGACTAAAACAGTCTCTTGTGTCTAGTTTCTTTATTTCGGTAGATTTAAACGTTTGTCTTTGGCTTGCACCATGTGGAGACTAAAGCAAACAGAGTCGTAATACATAGAAAGAAATGAAAGACAAACACTAACCATTCTCTTTGCATTCTTCAGGGGGCTTCGCTTTCTTCGCAAGCCGGGGGTCCAACCAGGACGTCGTCTTCGTATTGTGGCTGGAGAGGAGAGAAATGGAGCAGAAAGAGACAGAGATGAAGAGAAAGAGAGGGAGAAGAGAGTGCTGCAAGCTGCTACTGTAAATCATCACACTGAGGAGACGAGAGAGACTGAAATGAAGTCTCAGGAGACCTCATCTCTAAACGAGGGTGAGAAAAAAGTTTAGCTTAACAAAACGGCAATCGATACTTTTAATTAGCTGTAAGCTTCTCATTAGCACAGCAAGAAAGAGAGGAGGAGGAGAGAGATGTCGAGGAAGATGCGACTAGCTTACTGAATGAGGGAGGAGAACTGAACATGAGCAGCGATTTCATTAAACAGTTTAGTACACAATTTCAGGAATCATAAAAAAAAATGTCACATGCTAACCAACAGCTAATTGCCTTTGCAATGAATTAGCCTCCAACAAAGTTCTGACACTATCTGAAATGTTGAGTCATAGTCCTGCGGCGTGACTGCTCCTATACGAAGAACCAATATGACTACGGCAACTGATGATGCAAATGTGAGAGACATTCTAATTAAAAAGTTTATATTTTCTCTATATCTTCTTTATTTCATTCAACATTAGATGTTCACACTACATCTTGTTAATTAGCCAATTACACTAATTAATGTTACAGTTTCGTTGAGTTGGCTGTGAAGTATAAGCAGTCCACATATTCCCTCTTTTACCCAACCATGACAGCCGACTAATACACAATTCATTTTTATTTTTGGCAAACCATTGTTTACATTAGCAAAAAGGAAAGTTTGGTTTGTCAAAGTGGAAGCCAGATTTTGATACAATTTTTTATGTAAAAAAAGAATGGAATTGTAAGATGTTGCAGGTCAACTCACTCAATTCAACTCAACTCAACAACACCAACTCAGCTCAACTCAAAAACTCAAACTCAACTCAACTCAAAAACTCAACTCAACTCAACAACTCACCTCAGCTCAACTCAAAAACTCAACTCAACTCAACAACACCAACTCAGCTCAACTCAAAAACTCAAACTCAACTCAACTCAAAAACTCAACTCAACAACTCACCTCAGCTCAACTCAAAAACTCAACTCAACTCAACAACACCAACTCAGCTCAACTCAAAAACTCAAACTCAACTCAACTCAAAAACTCAACTCAACTCAACAACACCAACTCAGCTCAACTCAAAAACTCAAACTCAACTCAACTCAAAAACTCAACTCAACTCAACAACTCAACTCAGCTCAACTCAAAAACTCAACTCAACACCAACTCAGCTCAACTCAACAACTCAACTCAACTCAAAAACTCAATACAGAAAATCTCAACTCAACTCAAAAACTCAACTCAAAAACTGAACTCAACAACTCAACTCAGCTCAATTCAAAACCTCAACTCAACTCAATAACTCAACTCAAAAACTCAACGAAAAAAAACTCGACTCAACTCAAAAACACAACTCAACTCAACAACTCAACTCAGCTCAACTCAAAAACTCAACTCAACTCCAACTCAGCTCAACTACTCAACTCAACTCAACTCAAAAACTCAATACAGAAAATCTCAACTCAACTCAAAAACTGAACTCAACAACTCAACTCAGCTCAATTCAAAACCTCAACTCAACAACTCAACTCAACTCAAAAAACTCGACTGAACTCAAAAAACTCAACTCAACTCAATAACTCAACTCAACGAAAAAACTCGACTCAACTAAAAAACACAACTCAACTCAGCTCAACTCAAAAACTCAACTCAAAACTCAGCTCAACTCAAAAACTCAACTCAACTCAACACCTCAACTCAATTCAAAACTCAACTCAACTCAGCCTTTATTTATAAAGCACATTCAAAAAACAACAGGAGTTGAACCTTTACTTTTTAAATTTGCTTTACAGTACACAATCAAAATATAACATTCTATAAATACCAATAAATACAATACAAAAACTTAAAATCATATATCCATATTTTAAATTGTATTCAAAAGGAAAGAAAAGATTTAAAAATGCCAGGGCATACAATAGCAAAATTCCTCCCTGAGAATTTGTTTGCACTCCTACTCGTGTGATATTTATACACTTCACATGCTTTTCTATATATTTGATTTTTGTCTCTTGTTGAGAGATAGTGTGTGTGTTCAATTTTCAAGCTGTGACTGTACAGTACTTCTTTCCCACAGGGATAGTACTTATTTTCTGTTGTATCGTTCATGACAGAAGCTAAATATGACTGACTCTGAATGACGCAAGGGCAGTCTGTCACTGCTTCATGTAACACGACACAGCACAACACAACATGCACACTCACACACACAGTTTGAACTGGCCCACACAGTGTGACTATTGGGGATTTAATGGAGTTGTCAAGCAGCCAATGGCGCCTTGTTTTTCTCGATCTCCCTCACAGACGGAGCGTCTTTAATTCTCAAACTGTAGACACTTCTCCATATGTCTATCTCTCACCATGCGCACACACACACTCATGCTGGACCATATTAATCATGACAAAATGTCTCTGTAAATGCATTCAGTCACATTCAAACTCCCAAAGCAACCGAACATAAGCTGTGGAAATGCACTGTGCCAATAGATTGTCCTTTGATACGCTTTTAGATAAAAATTAATTTTCTTTTCTGTAAGGGGGGAATGAAACACTAAGAGAAACCAGGGAGGAAGACACACAAGGGCAGAAGTGAAGTGTAGAGTGTCATAGACAGCGAGCACATCAAAGGTGCACCATCTTTTTGCCCCAGGCTGCAATTTCTCTGGCCTTGGCAGAGTGCCGTCAGTCGAGTCCCTTCACTGAGACAAGCGAGTCTACCTTTCTGCCACTGATCTCAGAGCTGTTTCTACAGGTACTGTAGACAAAAAATGTTCCTCAAGGAGGAATGCACTAAGCTTTGAGACATGGGGCGCAAATGACTTTATTTGTCTAATTCCTATTTTACACGTGCGCTAAGCGGGCTTTTTTCCTCCACAGACGCACGTCGGTAAACTAGGAAATGAACTTGCGCTCCCTGGGCGGATCGGCACAAAAAGGATGCGTTTTTCGGCGCAAACATTCCCTGGTGCTATTTTACAATTCCAGAAAACAATAGTGCCACTGACCAGAAAAATCCTGGTATAAAGTCATTATTGTTCATAATGCTATTTTAAGCGTGCATGCTTGGCCATAATGTAGCGGGTGCACAACGCGCATACACTTTGATTCTCTCAATTTCAGGTAACAGCCCGGTAACAGCTATCATCGACTCGGGGTCAGCGGGAAACTTCATATCAGGAGAACTCCGTAAAAGACTCAACCTTCGAGAAATCAACACTTCCAAGATCTACTCCATCTACGCCGTCACGGGTGAGTTAATTAATAAGAGAAGTGTTTCTACCCAGATCCTTCCTATTCAGCTATGTGTGGAAGATACTCACCAAGAATGGTTCGAACCTTTCGTGCTGCAACACAGTCAGGCAGATCTCATCCTTGGTAGACCATGGCTCACCCTGCATCAGCCTAACATAAATTGGAAATCTGGGAAAATCCTGCAATGGGGTTGTAACTGCTCTAAGATCAAAGTTCCTGAATCTCGTTTACCTAGCAAGCCAAAGAATCATATGCTTACCGTTAACTCCACGTCCATTGAGAGTCCTACTGAAAACCTGTCGACTAAGATTCCCGAATGTTATTCCAAGTTCTCTGAGATTTTTAACCCTGTCACTGCTGTCAAGTTACCACCTCACCGACCCTGGGATTGTGCAATAGATCTAGTTCCTGACGCACGACTTCCAAAGGGTCGAATTTACTCCCTGTCCATTCCCGAGCACGAATCCATGCAGCAATATATCCAAGAGGCTTTAGATCAAGGCTACATCCGACCTTCCACATCCCCAGCCGCAGCCAGTTTCTTCTTTGTGGCAAAGAAAGATGGAGGTTTAAGACCATGCATCGATTACCGAGCTCTAAATCAAGTCACTGTGAAATTCAGTTATCCGTTACCTCTTATTCCAGTCGCCCTTGAACAAATCAGAGAGGCAAAAATGTTTACCAAGCTGGACCTATGGAGCGCCTACAATCTCATCCGAATTAGAGAAGGAGATGAGTGGAAGACAGCCTTCATAACACCTGCTGGCCACTATGAGTATCTCGTCATGCCATATGGTCTGGTCAATGCTCCTTCCGTGTTCCAAAGTTTCATGGACGAGGTCCTCAGGGACTTCCTGGGGAAGTTCGTTCTGGTATACATCGATGATATCTTGATCTATTCAAAGAGATCGGGTTCGCGAACTTCTATGGAAGATTCATCAATCAGTACAGTCTTCTCACTGCTCCATTGACCTCTTTGTTAAAAGGGAAACCCAAGACCCTCCAATGGACCCCAGAAGCCGAGAAAGCTTTCAATTCCCTAAAAGCTGCCTTCACCAGTGCCCCCCTACTTCACCATCCAAATCCAGACTTACCTTTTGTGGTTGAAGTGGATGCATCCACCACCGGTGTCGGAGGCATCCTGTCCCAATGCTTTGAGTCCTCTGCTAAGCCATTACCTTGTGCCTTCTTCTCTAAAAAGTTTTCCCCAGCAGAAGTCAACTACGATATAGGAAATCGAGAACTTCTAGCAGTAAAACTGGCGTTAGAAGAATGGCGTCATTGGCTAGAGGGGGCCAAACATCCGTTTCTAGTTTTAACCGATCACAAGAACCTGCAGTACCTGAGAGATGCCAAACGACTCAATCCACGTCAAACCCGATGGGCATTATTCTTCGCTAGATTCCACTTTAAGATTGCCTATCGCCCTGGATCCAAGAATACCCTGGCAGATGCCCTGTCCCGTATCCATGCCCCCGAGATTCCTGTAGAGCAACCTGAGACCATTCTGCCAGAGAGGTTATTCGTAAATCCCATCCAGTGGGAAATCAACGAACAACTCCAGGAATTGGCCCAACAGCATCCAAGAGTTCCCGGATGTCCCCCTGGCAAAATCCATGTCCCTGAAGAGTTCCGTAAGGCTCTGATTTCCTCAGCACATTCTTCAGTGGCCACCGGACACCTGGGCATAACCCAGACCCTAGCCACACTTCAGGAGAAGTATTCGTGGCACAACATGCGTCACGACATCACCCAATTCATCCAAGGCTGTATTCCCTGTGCCATCTCAAAGATCCCTAGAAACCTGCCCGTTGGAAAACTGTTACCGTTGCCTGTTCCGAATAGACCATGGTCGCACATTGGAGTTGACTTTGTCACGGATCTTCCCGTATCTGAAGGTAATACCTGTATCCTAGTGGCCATTGACCGCTTTTCGAAAGCATGCAAGCTGATCCCATTAAAGGGGCTTCCAACCGCCTTTGATACTGCTGAGCTGCTCATGGAGCATGTCTTTCGAAATTTCGGCATTCCAGAGGACATAGTCTCCGACCGCGGACCCCAGTTCATTTCCCGAGTCTGGCGATCATTCTTCAATCTGATGAATGTGACCGTGAGTCTATCATCCGGGTACCATCCACAAACCGAACGAAAAATCCAGGACATAGGCCGGTTTCTGCGCACATTCTGTCACTCCAACCAGAACATCTGGAGTCGATATCTTCTTTGGGCAGAATATTCCAACCAGAGACATGGCTCTCCACCAGAGACATCAGACTTCGCCAGTCATGTAAGAAGCTCAACCCCAAGTACATCGGACCTTTCCCTATCGTCAAGCAAGTCAATCCCGTCACCTACCAGCTCCGGTTACCCCCTGAATACCGTATCCATCCCACGTTCCACGTTTCCCTTCTGAAACCCCATCATCCACCTGTACACCAGTCAGATACCGAGGAAAATTCTGAAGACAACCCCCCGATGCCATCCATTGAGCCAGAGTCCATCTACCTCATCAAGGAAATCTTGGACTCTCGACGTCAAGGGGGTAAACTGGAATACCTCATTGACTGGGAAGGATATGGACCAGAAGAGAGAAGTTGGGTACCTCGGAATGATGTTCTTGATCCCAGTCTGCTCCAAGAATTCCATGCTCAGTATCCTGAAAAACCTGCACCAAGACCCAGAGGCCAACCCCCACGACGTCGAGGTCCAAGGTCCGCTTGCACGGACTCTGGAGGGGGGGGGGGGGGGGGGGGTAATGTCAGGAGCCAATCAGAGTCATCATACGCCACTGCACCAAGATCCCTGTCCCCAGATTACTAATCACCTGCACCTGATTCCACTCTGCACTCACGTCCCAGTCAGCATAAAAACACCCAGCTCACGTTCACTCACTGTCAAGCCTCCAACAGGAAGAGACCGTCACCAGTTCCTCTTGCTCCCCTCGAAGTCATCTCACGACTAGAACGTAAAGTATACTCACCTGAGAATTACTAACCTCTGTGTTCCTGTTCCGATGTTCCCAGGACCCGCTCCATGGTTCCTGTTCTCCGTGTCCTTGATCCTGTAATGAGTCTCGTTCTCTCCTGGATGATCTGAAAAGAGAAACAAACAAGTATCACTGAACTGGTTAAATCGCTAATGAAAGCACTAAAGGAATCTACTTACGTGGAGTTCTCCCTGGATCTTGTCTGCTCAAGAACGATCTAAAGAAGGGAAGAAGGTGAATCAGCGCCCTGTCTCCACAGTCACGTAATTCCTTCTCAAGAGGATTCGCTCACCTGGAATATCCCCATCCCGAATCCTCCACACGAGCACCTTTGAGCACCTGCAAACTTGAATACTTACCTTATTTGTTAATAAAAGAAGCTTTATGTTCTTCACTTACCTCTGTGTCCGAGTCTGAATCCTGACACTCATCAACACAGATGCAGCAGTTTTTATTTTTGCTAATCATACATTATAACAAGGAAAAATATTAACACATGAGGGAAATTTAAGGCTAATTGTAGTACTGAAGGATAAGACCTGTTTGCCCAATAGTGGCAAGAAACATTTGCATATAATGTAGAGCCAGACCGATATATCGGCAGACCGATATTATCGGCCGATATTAAGCATTTTCCATACTATCGGTATCGGCAGTTATAATGGCCGATAAATGAATATTTCAAAAATAAAACAAAAATGGACGAAATGCGCTTGAACCATGTCATGAGTGTTGGAGTTGTATAGTTTGTCCACCAGAGGGCACTCTACACCGTCCCTGTTGGCAACACTCGTTGAGTTGGGCACAATACATACATTGCTTGAATAACAATTAAAAGAACATCCCCATCAGTTCTCTTAACTCAAATAAGCATGACATAATTTGTGACTATCATGTCCAGTTAAAAAAAACAAACAAATAAATAAATAAAATATCGGCCGATATATCGGATTTTAAAACCCAAAAACATTTGTATCGGTATCGGCCTTCAAAATTCCTTATCGGTTGGGCTCTAATATAATGTTTAACCGACAGATTTGGGGGGGGGGGGGGGGTTCTCCCATCCTCATACAACGTCACTTCTCTATCTTTCACTGCCCTGACAAGAACGTTGGTCTCATCGGCTGTGAACGCTCCTGGCGTGCGCCTGGTAAACTCGACGTTATAACAACAATCCGTCATGCAACATGCGTACCTGCTCTTAAAGGGTATGTTGGATGGCGGTCTGATTGGTTTATATCACGTTACGCCCAAACCACACCTATGAATAATGAAGCTACTTCAGCCCAAACCCCTTTTAGATTTGCGCCAGACGCAAGAAGCATTTATCCTGCCGGGAAAATAGCAAAGTTACTTGGGCTTTGCGCTTTGACACTTGAGTTTCAGATTGTTAAAATGGAGCCCATGGTGAGTTATCCCGCTGGAAATAGCCCTCAGAAGAGAGGCACAATGGTCATAACTGGATGGACAAGGCCAACAACAATTCTCCGGTAGGCTGTTTAAGTGGCACAGAAAATATCCCTCACACCATTACACCACCAGCAGTAGCCTTAACCTTTGAGACAAGACAGGATGGATCCATGTTTTCACTCAATTCTGACCCTAACTTCTGAATGTCACAGCAGAAATCGAGACTCAACGTTTGGCCAAACTTCTACTGTTGAGCCTGTGTGAAATGTATCTCAGTTTACTGTTCCTTATGCTTATGTTCGAAGTGTTGTGTGTTCTTCCACATACCTGGGTTGAAAAACTATTTTTGGGGGGAAAATACTGAACGCACCTTTAAAATACAAATATATATATACACATGGATAGAGATACTCACTCAATGAAGTACACTTCTCCTTTTTCAGTGTAAGCCATCTCCCAGTTATCTGGCAGCGGACCCAGCTCGTCATTCTCATCCAGTTTTGGAGGTGATTTTGGTGGTTCTGTCTCTTCTTTAGGGGCGTCTGTGGAAGTCTCAGAGGGGCATGTGGTGGGCATCTCTCCTGAGGCGTCTGTACTCTTGTCTTCATGTTCACTGGACTCTAAAAAACGCAAGAAAACTAGAAAAGCAGCTTTTGACAGAAGAAAAATGTACTGCAAAATTGTTTAAACTAAATCTATAACCCCTTTAACAACTGCAGACCTACATCTCTGATTCACACAGCTTATAGAAGACAATAGAAGTGGATAAACTTGATGAATAGTGTAACTGAATTCAACAGAATAATCACCACGAAGAGCTACGCTTATAAAAAGAAAACCTGTCAAATTTAGAAGAATCCAATATTTTGGTAGACGTCTCCAACTTTTAACAGTGTGGCTGGTGCAACTCTGAGTCCAAGACTACAGAGGAACCCGGTGAATGTGAGTGAGACAGACAGAGAAAATATTTATAAGAGAGAGAGAGAGATGTAACTGAGATTTGAGTTTGAGAGTTTCTGAGCGAATTGAAAAGCAGGTCACTATAAGAGGATCATGTTAGAAAGTGAAAAACAGAAGACTATAAGAAAAAGAAGAACAGTCAGAGTTGGAGTTAGTCGGACTAAGGCGGTGAAATAAGAGTGGGGTGATTAAAATGGAGTCTGTGGTGATAAAGCAAGAGAGAGAGAGAGAGAGAGAGAGAGAGAGAGAGAGAGAGAGAGAGAGAGAAAGGGAGAACTGAACGTGTCCTAGTTTGAGTTATGGAGGTTGGAGGTCCCAAAGGAGAGGCGCAAAAGACAGATCGAGGGGAAGAGAGAGGGAGAGACGAAAGAAAAAGACTGAATCCCATAACATTCACCAGTACTGATGTATTAATCAACTGAGAAATGAGAGGACAGCTTCACTCAATCACACATAAACACACAAACACACACACACACAACCTTGTGAGCTTTCTATCTAGACATCGTTTCAAAGGCATCAAGGAGTAGTCTTTTGTCACGCTTGGTGAATGGATTACGAATAATTTCCAGCCATATAATAACTATATATTTCATTTATACAGTGTAAATCCTGAAAAAAGTACTTACATCTAAGATAAATAGAAAATATCTTATAGTAACCTCATGCATCTCTTCAGAGATTTCATCAAAGTCTCAAATTGTGCTCGGATACCAAACATGCAAAAGTCTCTGAAAAAAGATTTCAATGCCAAATTATCTGAGCTATTCATATCAATATTATACATCTATAATATACGCTTGCTTGCTGTCAAAAATGGTCTTATTGGTATCCCTAAAGATTTTAAAAATAACTTTGAAGACAAACTTCACTGAATCATTCAGAAAGTCAACATTAAACACATTTCACAAACTATTTTATGCCCTTAATGTGATATATTAAGTGAAACAATAAATAAATTGGTTGGGAATTAAGTAAGGCTACTTGACTACACCATTAAAAAATGGTGCTAAATAGCACTTAAAGTGGTTCATTGCCTTGTAATCATAGGGGAACCACTTTAAGTGCCATCTTTTCATATGGTGCTATGTAGAACCATAAGAGGTGCCATAGAGCATGTTAACCACCCCAGAGAACCACTGAAGAACCGCTGAAGAACCAAACTGGGCTTAGTGGAGCAATATAGCACCATGACCACCGCAAAGAACCCCTGAAGAACGTTTTTTTTTAGAGTGTAGGACATGGAGGCCGAAGGGTTAGTTCAGCCTGACAAAAATAATGTCATTATTTTCTCACCCTTATGTTTTCATGTTTTTCCAAACCAATAAGACTTTGGTTCATCTTCTAAGCACAAATGAAGGTTAAATGGTAAAGCTCAACCATATATGCCTGAGGCGCGAGAACCAATGAGGTTTGTCTTCTAATGAGAATTGAGTACAGTTGAGCTTCCAAAAACAATATTTGATGTGCTTTACATATGTGTGTTGATCAAAGTTTCTATGTAAATTAAAGCCGAAATGAAATCAGTTTATCTTATAGACCTTACGTAGCCCCGCCCCTTTTTAAGCTATGTGCTCTTGTTCTGTCTTCCGCTTTGTATTCCCACAACATGAAGTTAAGATCTTACGTATTCATAAATTAACAGCTCGTTTTGAAATCTTCCAGATCTACTGACATTTGTTATGACATCTGCTTCAAAAAGGACAATGCTTTACTATATTACTAATATCAATATAATTACTATAACTACTATACTAATAGTACTATACTAGTTCATACGTGTTCATAAGGTCTATAAAGCAGAAGACTTGGATTATATGGCTCAATTCATTTGGATTACTTTTACAATGTCTTTATGAACTTTTTGAAGCGTCAAAGTTTTGGTGAAATGGACTTTCACTGGAGGAGAGAAATCTTTCTGGTTTAATTAAAAAATATCTTCACTTGTGTTTTGAGAAAAAAAAAGACGTCTTACGGGTTTGGAGTTTTGACTATTTCTTTTACAGTCTATGGTTTGGACGACATAGGTTGAGTAATAACATGTAACATTAATAACAGATTAAAAAAAGATAAATTATAAAAATAATAAAAAAAATGGAGTGAAAGATTTTTCTCTTCCAAATAGCATGAATCATGCACAATAAGGCCATGAACTTTTATTAAAGCTACAATGTGTGATTTTTACCCCCATCATATACCAATGGATGGTCATATACCAGTGGTGAAAAGGTATATGACCATCCATTGAATATTAGTTTCTGTTCCTCTCAATTCTGATTTCGTTTTAACTCCTACGGTGTTCAATGTAGTCCAAGATTAACATGGCTTCCAGTTCGACCTCGTCCATGAGTGTTAACTCAAACGTAAACGCGAAAGGCGAAGCTTGAATTAACGGTTATGTCCCTCTTTGGCTAATGTACTTTCAAGATGGAGGGGCAACATGGCGACCGACATTAGAACCCCTTACCCGTATGTATTTTCAATGGCGTATTATACACTCACGAGAATACTTTATTACTTGAAAGAAGTAAATATACATTAATGATATATATGCACATATATTTTTGAAAGAACTAAGTGTTTTTAGCTAAGAATAAACTAAAAGAGTTACACAGTGTAGCTTTAAGAAAGTATTAAGAAAGTAAATGGGGCCACGTTGAATTTAAGTGCACTGAGCTATTAAAGAGCTTAATACATTTTTTTTTTGTATTAGAAAAACAAAATGTTTTGTGTTAGATTCTAAATCCCCATGTCATGTAGGTGTATTAGAGTACAGTTTTTAAGTTTTATTATTAAAACTTATTAAAGTTTTTTTTCCTTCTCAGTACATCCACACTCGATGCATGTTTCCGCCCCACAGAGCTGCTCCTATGGAGCGAAAAACAGGCAATGTGTGATAACATGCTGGCACGACAGTTGCTAGGCTATTGCCCTGACAACAGTGAATGCTATGAGGTAATTTAGAGTGGAGGTGGTTGCTATGATACATGATGCACCTAGTGGCCTCACGATAATCATCTCTACGCTAGTAACCCTGATCTGAGGTCACAGCAGTAACTGAATTTACTACACCGGTGAGCCCGTCCATGACAAGATGGCATGAAAGATATCTCTTCTTCTTAAATTGATCGAGAGCTCTTCACCTGGGGTGATGGCCACTCCGTTGCCATTGATGACGGGCCTCTCCTCCTCTTCCTCCTCAGGTGGCTCGATGCCAGCCTTCTCCATGTTGCTGACGGACTTGTTGCGTCTGCGTTTGCCCTGTGATCTGGGTGTGGCGCCTGGCAACAGTTGCTCAGCTACATTCAGCAGCAGTGGGCTGGGCTCTGCCGGGGGCTTCGGGGTTCCGTAAAAGTTATCTGCAATCGAATCGACATTTGGTGTATAATTGACATTTCAAAGTTTATAATGTAAGCTCTGTCACCATGATGCTATGTATCTACATGTAGATACATGTATACATGTATCTGTCGGTCCATCTATAAATACAAAGTTCAAAAGAACAGCATTATCAATAAATTTACAATTACCATAAAAAACGTAACATATTTTAAAGTTTAAACACAATTTTATTAAATAATACAAAAGAAAATAACTGCCAAAGTGAACATTAAAGCAAACTTTGGAATCAAAGAAACCAATAGTCAAAGGGGTAGTTCACCCAAAAATGAAAATTACCTCATGATTTACACACCTTCAAGCCATCCTAGGTGTATATGACATTCTTCTTTCAGACGAACGCAATCTTATAGTTATATTGAAAAATATCCTGGCTCTTTCAACCTTATAATCAGAGTGAACGGCCATCCTGATTACGGCTGGGTATTGACACAAATTTCACAATTCGATTCGATTTCGATTCACAAGCTTGCAATTCGATTCGATTTCGATTCCGATTCGATTCGATATTGATTATTTTGGATATCAGTTACAAAAAATGGCAAATTTTCTCAAGGGAATCAAATCTTTTAACTAATGCTGTAAACTATGGGAGTCTAGTTGTAGCCTACTAGGCTTCATTAGCCTAATATGAAGGAAATTATTAGCTATTTTGTAGCTATACAAACACTAAAATTACACTTTTATTTATTTTTATAATAAGAAGATTATATGAAACATAAACATTTAAATGGTGAGTGTCATACAAACTTGCCAGATATATTCAAAAATGCATTAAATTTTGAAGAACAATAAGATTAGTAACGAGTTTATGTGGGTTTTCTGAGGTAAATATGATGATACATGACATTGATTACAAGCTGTTTAACTGACGTCTTTCCACGGTTGAAATGCTGATTGAGCGAATCAATGTCACATGATACAGATTTCGATAAGTTGTACTTACCTTTTAACTCACGCTCAGATGCTCATTCATGTTTATTTCGCGCTGTGACTGGTATATTAAGCCGGAAGAGAGATCAGCGCTGCTGCTTCTCTTGAGCTGCGCCAGAGCGATCTCACGCCACAGCGCCAAAACGTTATTTATGTTTTTGAATTTCTAAAGAAAATGGACGTAATTTGAAATTTGAGACTTAGTTTCATATCAATAGTAACAAAGGACAAAGATTATTGCGATTTTTTTGGATGCGCGCAGCCGCGATACAATGTTCCATTCATTCAAATGAAACAGGATGACTAATCGATTCTTGAGATTTAAGAATCGATATCGGTTCGTAAAAATGAGAATCGATTAATATCGAGAAATCGATATTTATTACCCAGCCCTAATCCTAATTAACCTGGTAATACCAAACTCTGCTACTTCGCTTTGCTCTGTAGACAGAGTCTGGAGTGGCATCATTGAAAAGTGTTTTCTTTATCATGAGCGGGCGCTTGTCTGAAGTATAAAATCATTGGTTACCCGTAAGCCAATCACATAACGTTTGGTTATGCGCCGCCTCAGCTGCATCAAACTAAACCTGTAAACACATGAGTTATATGATGCGAAAACGAAACCATCGAGCGAAATACCAGAGTGCACATGGCTGTGAATGACTTTTGTAGATTATGTGAAGCAAATATACGCATACACGGCACAATCGGGGCCTCTAAACTAATATTTGACAGTAGAGAGAACCAGGAAAATATTTGCAGCCAACTCTTAGTCAAAGTTAGGATTAATTCTGTTAAAGACAGCTCTGTGTTCATCTAGAGTCTGTGAAAAATGCTGCAACTTAATTGCAAGATTACAGCATGACATGGCAATATTTAAGAACTGGACACTGACCTGTCAAAAGGGTGCTAGTTCGAGCTTGACAGATAAAAGAGACCGAGATACTCCCTCTGTTGGGAGTACGGCCACAACATCACCTCCATTCAAAATGTTAAACAAACACTCTTCTTGGTCGGGCTTCAGTTTGCAAATGCCGAGAATATTCTCCACAACAGAGCGAATTGCATCCCGTGTCTCCATATCCGTGGTCGTTTTCGATTTCGCCAATCTTAAACTCGGCGCTTCTACGTCACAGCTCTCAGCCCGCCCTCTGTTCGTTGACTGGGCCGGCTGTTTTCAGGCCGGAGGAAAACGAAGACACATGTCGCTGTCTTAGACTATGTACAGAAGCGAAATTAAATAGAGCGGAAGTATGAAGTCTTGCGTAGTCAGGCTAGTCCTGATTTTGAAGTCCGAAAAAAGTGCATCCATCCATCATACAAGTAAAAGTAAGCCCTTCTGAAGAAAAGTGATAAGAATAAAATCCATATTTAAAACTTATTGAACTAAAATAACTACAATAACCGGCAGACGACCTATATGCAAGCCGACTTACGTCAGAAGAGTAACCCCTGACGCGATATATGATGTACTGTAGGATTAGCGTTTGAAATGAACTTTTTCACTCACCGGCCAATTTGAAAAATTTTTAGGATATTGGTCATTCAAAACTTCTACCAGCCAAAACAAAATAAGTAAATAAATATAAATAAAGAAATAAACCAGATTATCAATGTCACAAGCTTAGATTTAAATATAGCCGTATTTACTATTAAATCTAATTCTGAATAATTGTATTGCTTTCAGCTTTATGACAGTCAATCACTGTTCCATTCAAATAAATTAAAATAAAGAAATAAAGATAACATTCCCGGTGACTTCTCTTATAATTGCCTTGAGTTTACCTGCATGTAGATGCAAGGACACTTTTTGCCTAAAAGTATTTGGCATGCGGCGTTGGGTTAGAAAAAGTGGCCTCTTAATTGTCTCCTATGCTCCAGCGGAGTAAACCAGACAGGAAACACTGTGCCATGGACATGAGACGGAGAGTGGTGCCGCCAGTGCGCATATGATCATAGAAAACAATGTGTTCAAATTTTAAAGACGTGGCACTGTGCTGAGTTTCTCTCAGTGTGCGACTCTATTTACACGTTGTTTTGCTAATGTAGTTTGAGGATCCTTTTATGCGAGAGGTCTCTGATAGCGACGTCATGCAAAAAATTCAAGATTATCTTCTCTTATATCAAAATCCTCTCACATATCTCTTTAAAAATTCTCGTTTTAGACTTCTTATTCATCACCGGTGTTTGTTTTGCTCTATCCTCAGCGCTTTCGTCAATATATTTCATGCAGCAGGTAAGAGGTCACGTACGGCCGTCTGTCAGAAGCCAGTTATAGATAATAAAGTTTGAAATATGGATGAATGCGCTTTTTGTGGGTTTTTTAAAATCTCAAGAGAAATCTTGAAAGAGCCAGGATATTTTTTAATAAAACTCAGATTGTGTTCGTCTGAAAGAAGAAAGTCATATACACCTGGGATGGCTCGAGGGTGAGTAAACCATTTGGTAATTCAAATTTTTGGGTGAACTAACCCATTAAGCTGACGTTAAGGCTAAATAGTTTGTAAGTGTTAATTGAATCGTTTTTAATAATTAATTTTAATTAATAATTATTTAATAGGAGCATGCCCCGGCTGCCAATATCCTAACATAGCTTTATATAAAAATATGTCTATGATATGAATCAATCAGTGTGTAATGTGTTTGTAATAACTGTTTTTTGCATTGCTCGATTTGTGAAAATAATGTCTCTGCAAATATACCAAAAAAACACAAAAGTCCGATACCAGTACATCACACACAAAGCGCTTATCAAACGGTCAGTGTGTGAGCGAGTGCTGTTTTATGTTTACAGACTCAGTAATAGTGCCATGGCTCCCCTGGGATGAACAGGCTCTTGAGGAGAGCAGGGCATCTGGTTGAGTGTGCCTTCAATTCTCCCTGGGTCACTACCTGACATGATGCTACAGCACACAACAGCTGTAACTCATAAAAATGGATTAAAAAAAATTGCAATTGAATAAAGCATGAATGGATCACAGCTGTAAGTGTTTCAAGTCGGAAATACTTGATTCAGATTTATTTATTTAATTACTTTTGGACAACTAAACAACTAACCTTGAACCGTCCGACTTCTTTCATGACTGCGCTACTTTCACATCTCTTGTGTCTTTCCACCTCTTTCTTTAATATTAATATTTTAAATGCAATATTTCATGTTCATTTTGTATTACTCGTTATTGTTGTGATAATGACTAGCTGACTGTAGTCTTAAATAAAAATTGTATATATATAATTTTATAATACATAAAATACATCAATACATATCTATGTTAATATGGGTGTTTCCTCTTTTCTTTTCATTTATTTAATAAAAATAGAGGAAACCGTAATACAGTAAAATATTATTACAATTTAAAATCACTGTTTTATATTTTAATTAGGGCTGTCAAACGATTAATCGTGATTAATCGCATCCAAAATAAAAGTTTGTGTTTACATAATATATGTGGGTGCACTGTGTATAATTATTTTGTAAATATATATAAATACACTCAAATTCATGTATATTTAAATATTATTTATATATAAAATATTTATATTTATATATAATATAAATTATGTATAAATCTATACAGTATATACATGAAAATATTTCTTAAATATATACATGCATGTGTGTGTATTTATATATTTAAAATAATTATACATAGTGCACCCACATATATTATGTAAACACAAACTTTTATTTTGGATGCGATTAATCGCAATTAATCCTTTCACAGCCCTAATTTTAATATACATTTTTAAGTACTTTTTAAAAAAGAAACCGTTTGAACATTAATGTATATATATATATATATATATATATACACACACACACACACACACACACACATATATATATATATATATATATATATATATATAATATACAGAGCTATTATACATTTGAAAGTTTAAACCACCGCAATTGTCACAAAAGCAATTTTTACACAAATTTGTCCCAATAATATTCTCTCAAAAGTTAGTTTACTTGGTTGCAAGGAAGATAATCAGAGCGTGCTTGAAATAAACTATGAGCCATGTGATGTGTGAATATCACACAATATAAGTGCGAATGTATTTTTTAAAATGTCAAATTATGCAAAATTTGTATTTGTATACTTGAGTCAGTCAGGATATTACATTTTTTTAAACACTATTTAATATATTAGATTTGAAAACCCTTTGTAAACCCATCACATATTCCACGTATATACCTGACGTTACATTATTAAAGCTGAGTTGAGTCATTATTAAAGATTTGATGAGAAAAAATTAAATATAAGTGAAGAGTTGATGTTTTTCACAAATAGAGATACTCTTCTGTCCATTTCAGTCACAAGTTCACAGTCAACTCAGAGATAAAAGTATCAATGGACTAAAGGAGAGAGAGGGAAATTGATATTTATTCAAGGGATGGAGTTGTTGGACTTTTGAAGTGAAGAAAGGCTAAGCTCACAAGACCCCAAATAATCAGATTCCCTTTAGGGTATTTTTTTTGTTTCTGCCAATCAGATACTTTCCCAAGGTCTGTCCTCTTTTATTCACAGAGGGTCTCAAAAATCAAAATATCGCCAAACAAATTGTTAATAAAGCAGCATTGCCATCCCATAAGCTTATGAAAATAAATTGTCCCTTCCAGGGGAAAATGTCATATAATAGAAATGGAAATAGAAGCTGTAGCCACTGGGGACGCCACTGTGGCTCATTATTAATTGTAATAAATGACATGCGCATAAACAAAATGCTCTAATGAACTTCATGTTTGCTAGCAATCAGCAGCAGATCCCCTTTGTCTTGGAGCGAGAGCGCGTCAAACACTTCTGGCGGGTTATAGTAGCCAATCACTATGAAGACCAGAGAGAGATGTTTTCTTTTGTTCTCTGACAGAATTATTCAGGCATATACCTTGGTTGAGGCAAAGTCACATCTAGGAAAGTGTGTTTCCTTTGCAAGTTTTTAATTCAACATGTGTTAGTCTAACAAATGTTTGTTTCAATCTATCATTTTTATGCAGCATCCCAATACTTGGATACATGGATAGAAACCCAGATACCGATATTTTGATCCCAGATACGGTAAAGTTTCCTCCTATGGACTTTTTTAGCTGACTGTATTGCTCAAGAATCTCCATGATTTGAGGTATCACTCATGTCCGTAGCACATTGAGTTATCCACCAAAGTTTAATACTTGGCTAGCAGTTGGTTAGTTAGGTTAGGGCTTGCTCAAATCCCTAATCCCAGCAATGAGATATTAGGACAAAAACTATAACTTGATATATGATTGTGCAACTCATTCAACTTACCTTCATAAGTTCCACTTTCCAGCAAAGCTCCACTTTTCTCCAATTCCACAAACCGCTCAATGGTCACAAAGTTGTAGTCTACTCCGGGAACCTCTCCTTCTCTAGGCTCCCTGGTTGTACCTATAGAGAAAATAGAGAGGCAGGAGTTAGTTCAGGTCAGCGAGCCCCCTAAGGGTTTGAGCCATGGGTTTAATCAGCAGCTAGAAAGCTCATCCAAAAACAACAAAAAAGAGAAGGTTTTTATAGCAAAGCTCAACATGAGCCAAACAGAACAGGTGCCCGGGTAACTGGTTCACTTAATTTTTACGGAGTGCCACATATGCCGTCTGACAGTCTGTCAGAGATGCAAAAAGAGAACAGGGAAGAAAGAAAATATGAGGCTTTTGAGGTTCTAAGGTGAAAATAATGATGCAACCTTGTCCATACAAAAGAAAACAAGCCTTGAAAAATGTAACTTTTGTAAAATTGAAAGAATTCATCACTATGCATCATTATTTTGTTGAAAAAAGACTTTAATAATGTTACAAAAGAATTCTATTTTAAAATTAATGCTGTTCAGTGACCTTTTTTTCTGAAAAAAACAAACAAACAAACAAAATGTGTCACTGTGCGTTCACACCGGAGGCGAATAGCGCGTCAAATTCGCACCTGACGCGTCTAGTTTGACGCTTGACCGCTTTGTGTTAATTCGCGTGTCAAGAGTGAAACTGACGCGCCTCAAAACAAGAGTTTGAAGCGAAATTTACGTGCGTGACGCACGTCAGAATCAAAATGCGTTGGCGGACATTTTTTTTTATGTCGACCGAGTATTCATCGAAATGTCACCGCTCTGTATTTACTCTGGAGAGCAGAACAGCGGCGTTGGGATCACCGTCGCCGTATATTTGTGTCCACCGGACCCTTTGGAGGCGAACCGTTTGGCGAGTTTCACTGGAGTTTCACCATTTGCTCGCTCCAGGAGCTGCGCTGGATGACGTCCGCTGTCAGCGGTACTTCCGCCTGTCACGCGCCCAGTTTGACGACCTGTTGTCCCGCATCGGAGCACCCTCGCCCTCATCCATCTAATCTAGCTGCCATTTATTTTTGTTTTTATGATAAATAGACCCAGCCTTCAAAAGTTATTAACCTGTCCTGTGATTTTTTTTCTCTCTCTCACGTCCAGACACGAACTTATGCACATGTTATGTTACATCATAATACTATTTCATATAATCTAGATATGGAATGAATAACATTCAATACAAAATGAACATGTCTCGTATATAGACCATTTCACAAGATGTAAACAACGCTGGTCCAGAAGCACTTCCTGTTTCAGTTTTTTAACACTACATAAAAGCTGGGATAAAATACAACCAACAGAACATTTAAAACTGAATCAAAAAGTTAAACAAACCTCTTTAAGATGTTTTCTTTACATGTAAAATAAAGAAAACAGTTACAAACTGAAACAGGAAGTGCTTCTGGACCAGTGTTGTTTACATCTTGTGAAATGGTCTATAGAAATAAAGTTTTAAGTGATAAAATATTTGCTTTGTTGTGCATAATCCCACCTGGCATTTAGTCATATTACAAAATAATTTATTGAAGCATCCAGAGCTTCCAGAGCCATCCTTCAAGCTGGTTGGTCTGATTTTCTACTATAGATTTAGATGTGCTTGTTAGTTGGTCACCAGCTTAATTACCAATTCCAAGCTACTGAAAAAGAAATGATCACACTTCACTCCTCACCGAGTTTACAATGAGAACAGTTTAATATATGTACATGTAGCAAGGGGTTAAAATGCTAAACTGAAGTGTTAATGTATTCCCGCGTCCTGGATAGCAGAGCAGTAATTAGCCAGCGAGGAGCTCCAGAGTTTGTGCTAATTGCTGCTAGCTGAGAAAGCACTGGGGTATTTCTAAACTCTGCATGTTAAGGCAGATCACTGCGGGAATTCCAACAGTAAACACCTGACTCCAGGGTCAATGAAATGAAATAAAAATTCAGGATTGTGCAATATCATTATATCATATTGAATAAAGACACCTCATTAAAATAATCATAATTAAAAGCTTTTGATAGGAAAACCGCTAGTACAATTTAGTTCAAGTATCTTAAATATCAAATAAATTTACCTTTTTATGACAAGGTAATGTTCAGGCTGTAAAATATCACACGGTGTAATTCCCCCAAGTAAGAAAGTAAGATTTTTTTTTTAATGGTAACCCCATATCATTAGATATCATTACATTGATTTAATTACATTAAAACTTTTTGAAAATGATAGAAAAGTTTTTCAAAACCTTATGAAACCAATAAGAAAACAGTACAATTCTAAGAACAGGCACTTGTCTTAAACTACATTCTTAAAGGGATAGTTCACCCAAAAATTCATGTTTTTCCAACCCCGTAAGACCTTCGTTCATCTTCGGAACACGAATTAAGATATTTTTGATGAAATCTGAGAGCTGGATCACTCCTCCATACTAGTCCATAGGCTTCTTGAGGGATTGAAACTTGCCAGCCTCGAAAAGTTTTTAAAGACATCATTAAAAACCAAAAAAAAAAAACTAAAAACTACAGTGGCTCAATCTTAACTTTATCAAACGGCGAGAACACTTTTTGTGCGCAAAAACAAACATAAATAACGACTTTATTTCAACTATTAAATTCCTTCTCTTTGAGCCTCTAGTCAGTTAAACGTCACACGTAGTGTGTGATGCCTGTGACATACAACAACAGATCGCATACAGCAACAGATTTTTTTTTTTTTTTTTTGCGCACAAAAAGTGTTCTCGTCATTTGATAAAGTTAAGATTGAACCACTGTAGTCACATGGACTATTTTAACGATGTCTTTAATAACTTTTCGAGGCCGGCAAGTTTCAATCCCTCAAGAAGCCCATGGACTAACTTAGTATGGAGGATCCAGCCCTCAGAGTCAGATTTCATCAAAAATATCTTAATTCGTGTTCTGAAGATGAACGAAGGTCTTACGGTGTTGTAACACCATGAGGGTGAGTAAATACTGACTGAATTTTCATTTTTGGTATTTTATCATGATGTTTTTACTTTTTGTAAAGCGCATTGAGTTACTTTGATGGAATGAATTGTGCTATATAAATAAAGTTGATTTGATTTGATTTGATTTTCGGGTGAACTATCCCTTTAAAAGATATTTTTGGACACATTGACCCTCCAAAACCTTATCAACTGAAATGACCTGCTCACTCACCCCTTCTTATAAACTGAAATTGGCCACCGCACAAACAATATTAGAAGCAAATGACAAAAAAATGACCCTCTACTGGTCCTAACACAGGCTGATGTGAAACGGTTGAACTCAAATCCATTACCTGACCTACTAACTGCCGGTTAATGGCAATCAAAATTCAACTAAGCCCGTTAAAAACACATCTGACGGCAGAGATTCGCAATCCGCTGAGACGGTGGCATCAAAGGGCTGTGGAAAATACCAACCAGAGCCCTGCACAGTCATCAAGTTGTGACCAGTGTTTGAAACTCACATCATCTCTCATCATCTATCAGTCAATAGCTACACAATGACAAGCCCCAGAGCATGGTGTCTTTCCAACCATTCAGAGTTATGATGGGCATGCTAATGACAGTTCGCAGGAAATGGGGGCAAATGGAACGTCTCCAGTCTCGCGACCTGTGTATACGCTTCAGAAGACTGTGCAAGACGGCATCACGACAACCAGAATATCTCACAATACCGCCGACTACCCAAGCGTGTAATAACATAATGAAAAGAAAATGAATCCGCTACGACCATTAAATCGCTTGCCAGCATCTTCTTAAAGCTCAATTTGTTGATAAATCATACTTTAAATGAGAAAAGCAAATTGCTGGAAGATGGATCGATCAGTGATTTCTACTCGAGAGAGGCAGTTATTTGTTGACAAGGTGCGCATCAATCTGTTTATCTTGAGCCGACACAAACTGTAGCTAGATGCTAACTGAAAACACAGCACTTCTAACTGTCTTTCCAGAGAATAGCAGTCATCGTTGGTGACTGGCTGTGACTATCATGTCGCAAAGACACTTTTAATCAATACATTTGACTGGAGAAGAATTTACAACATCTAGCATTAGAGAAAAACGTGGCTATGCTAACACCGTGGCCTCATTCATGGACCATGCGTATGATATCTGTGTACTGTCCAAATGTTTTCATGAACTACTATTTTTTAGTACAACAAAAATGTAGGAACAACTGAAAGCATACATCACATACTCTTGGTAGCCTTATAAAATATGTTTAAAATGGAATTTTACACATAGGAGGGGCGATTCCTCCGAAGAGGCAATGATAAAAAAAAATAATAATGAAAAAATAATAATGGATGAGAAAATAATCCATATTACAAAAATATATTAAAGCAAATGTGACATTAAAAAGTATATAAACCACTTGTTTTTCTAAAGTAACACTGTCCAACAGTAACACCAGCAGGTAACGCATCTCTCTTGCCTCCCCTAAACCCATTTTAAATCATGCAGGGGGTTTGGTGGGGGTAATTGAGAAAGTCATGTGAGAGGAGGCAATGCCTCCATTGTAGTATGATTGGATATGATTGGTTAGTGTGTCAGTAACGTAAATCAGTCTGAATGATCAACGTTATGGCTTTAATGGGAAGACTAATTACATACTAAGTAAACAACTCAGCCACTTAGATATCACCGCTTTATGTCACATTAAAGGGATACTCCACTTTTTTTGGAAAAAGGCTCATTTTATCACTCCCCCAGAGTTAAACAGTTGAGTTTTACCGTTTTCAAATCCATTCAGATGATTTTCTGATATTTAGAAGAATATCAGACAGTTTGTGGTCTCATTGACTTCCGTAGTAGGAAAAAAATATACTATGGAAGTCAATGGGACCAGAAACTGTCTGGTAACTGATATTCTTCTAAATATCAGAAAATAGTCTGAATGGATTCGAAAATGGTAAAACTCAACTGTTTAACTCTGGGGGAGTGGTAAAATGAGCCTATTTCCAAAAAAAGTGGAGTATCCCTTTAAAATCAAACATGAAAATTGCCTAAAAACACAACGGCTGTTGTGCTGTTTAAGTAAGCGATCAACTTGTAAAACGAAAGGTACATCTGTGACCAGTGTTAACCGAGCTTGATGACTGATGATCAGAAAATAGTTACTGCTTTTGGTTGTTATTTTGGAATAGATGCGGACATTAATTGCAGTTATTATAAAAAATCAAAATAGAATAGTTTGTGGTTCCTCTTTTTTTGGTGTAATTTAATGTAATGAACACCACTGATACAGTACATAGATATTTAATCTTAAATACAACCTTGCTAAATATATGTATGTAGTCGCTCACTTAGCTAGGGCTATTTATGAACTGTGCAAACTCACATTCGCATCCACAGAAATATGAATTATTTTCACACTTGGTAAAAATGGGAACCTCACACTTTGAAAAGGGTACCTATGTCTAAAGGGTGCATATTAGTACCTAAATATTATAAGGGTACCACACCAGTGACAGATTTTGTACCTTTTTTTTTCTAAAAGTGATCTATGCTCATTTCAAACTGGACATTTAATGCTGGACAGGTACAATTAGCTATGCTATCCAGTGGTTGCTTTCCTTTCGTGCTAACAATACTTTCTAATGAGAGCATGCACAGAGGAATTGCAAACACGTTAGAATGTAATTCATTTAGCACCAGTTTTGAGGTGTTACCTCCTAATACTGAAATTCTGGGTCATCTTATATTTGTTAACTCTAGCTGTGTGTTAATAGCTCTGTAATGAACAGTTAATGCGGCTGTAGCTGCACTGTCATGCTAATAGTTTAAGTTGATATCTGAATTCAGCCTTTTCACATGACCCATGTCAAGACTTTAACACACTTGCATCATGGAAGGAGGCTAGGTAGGCAGAGAAAGTTGGAAACTCACTAAACATGCCTAGATACAATATTTATCTCTAGCATCGTGTGCTACCAAATTATTACGTAAATTGCCTAGTAACGATTTACTCCATAGAGCATTGGGGAATGTAATAGACAGATGACAGACATATGGGATTATACTTGGGGAAAAACAATGCAAAATCCTAATACACTTACTGTATTCATTTAATTGAGTTTATTTAGCTTCTCTCTAGAGTGTTTTTAACCAATTTACATCTAATTCAACTACAGTCGGGAAGCGCTTTCCAGTTTACCAACCTCTAGAGGAAGAGAAAAAACTGATTCTTTCCACAAGAGCAATCCTGGGCTGCAGCAATCTGCAAAAAAGGCACACAGCTTTTCAGTGCGGCAGCCGGCTAGTTATTTGTCCTCAGTATCGCCCACTTCGAAGTGGCACCATCTTCCTGTGTACAAAATGTACCTTTATAAAGAATCTCCTGCTGAGAAGAAGGGGAGAGGAAAATACTATCTGGAAATAGTGTCTTTGCACATTTACCCAAGCAAGGTAGAAAAACGAAGAGAGGCGTGAAGGATTTGGGCTTGCCGCTCGTTGAAAACATGGCGTGTGGGATATGTTCTGGCATGGGTTTGCAGCCTCATCAGTGATGGAACATGAACAGTACGTGCTTTGTATAGGCTAAAGGTTCTTGATTTCCACTGCATGGACATGATATTCCTTGGGTTATTATATTATACTGTATTATCCATAAAAACTAATGCTCTCCACAAGGCTGTAATCTCAGTTAATGTTAAATGTGCTGCAAAAAATGCTCCTTTTGAAACAAGCTAAACTTCCGGGGAAATAATATTAGGTTAAACTCATAATTTTAGGCATTTCAGTCTAGTTTAAAGATCCATGATAATCTAGATGGCACTAGAGGCTAGATATTTTTGAATTTTATTTACCAAGGGTTTTCTGCTCAACCCATTATATATATGGGTTGAGCAGAAGAAAACCCTTGGTAAAAAAAAAAAATCAAAAATAATTATAATTGTAATTATACATATATATATATATATATATATATATATAATTACAGGTGCACTTTAATACGTAATAGTCTCAATACGGGCTTTTTGCAGTGTATTAAAAATTGTTCAATCTGTAACAATTTTCTGAATAAAGAATGTCTTGAAACAAGATTGTTTTTTAAGGTCCAACTATAACCATAAAAGTTTAAAAAATTACTTGAAACATTTTTTTTTCTATATGATATCTCTAAATAAATTTCAATATACAATTTCTGAAAGAAATGTCTTTAACGTTTGCTTATCAACTAAATGTATTCAGATATAGATATGTTTCAAAGATTCATGGGCCAAGAAAACCAACAACGAGCATTCACTAAAAAAAAGTAAATAATTGACAATAGTATTGGGCCTATTATTGACCCTTGAGGCACACCGGTGGTTTTGTTTTCAATGAAGCAAGTCAACACAAACACATCAGTTTCACAATGATTGATAGAATTCTGAAAGAAAAGTGAAGGATAAGATTTATGTTTGAAATACTTTTTTTGCAATATATTTTTAAGGCAAAACAGCTAAGACTTTAACTTCCTAAGTCATTTTCACAATTTTAATTCACAGAAAATAGAAAGCACATGAAATAACAAGACGAAAAGAGAATTAAACTTGTGATGGCTGGATGAAAATTGAACTAGGTTGAATTGTGGGTTGGGGGCAAACAAACAATGTTTAATACAGACGAACATGTGCAGAGCATGTGCCGTGTTTCCGTTTGAGAAAAGACGCGAGATGCTTAGCTAGAAATCCATCACTTCTGGTGTTTATTCTTGTCTTGTGCATGTGATTATCTTGCTCTGATCCAAGCGGATTACTGTTACTGTGTTAGTAGGCACCAAGCCATGCGAGAACCCTGTACAGTCTTTGAGCGAGTTCTTCTGAAGTGCTGGTGTAGAGTGGGGTTTGTGCAGCTTTCTGTGGCTGGGTGCTATGAATCATCTTGGCAACCAAACCCAGGTCAGGATGGAGCACTAACCAAACTCAAAGGATGCCTGGGGACACATCCTAATGTCTGCAATATGGACTCTGTCTCGTTTTCTTGAACTTGATTCTCAAGCCTCTCTGTCTGGTCTTGCTGGGAGACAAAAGATTACCGTCACTTGATCTAAGGACCAGGCACTGCGATGTGACAGACTCTAAAGAAAGACTTTAGGCAACTCCTGTCCTGGCTCTCAAAGTCATGGCACATACAGTCACAATCCGAAAACATTAAGGAAAATCTGCCTTATAGCTGCCATGGGTCCCAATCCTGACCATGCATGAAAACATCACTGCAAGTAATCCCTTGCAGAGAATGTGGCTTGTGATGAGAAAAGACGGTGACCTACTTCTTCTTCCTCCTGTTTATGAGACAATATGACAGCATTGCACTGGGATTCATCAGGGGAAATTACAGCTTGTTATTAATGCTTTGCAAAAGGAACTGGCAATTGCAATCCACAACCACCAACCCATTTAGTGTGGAAAAGCAGCATTCAGAAAAGCAGATTATGAGATATGGGATATAATGGACTGTGGTGGTCGGATGAAGTGGAACAGCCAGGGAGAAAATACTGGAGGAAGTGAGGAGAAGGCAATGGAGATGGTGGAGCAATGGAAAAGAAGCAGGAGACTGAGGAGGAGGCATTGAACTTTGGTAGCATATGCAAAGATTTATCCAAAAGGTGGGCAGCAACAAAATGCTGCCTTCAAAGATGGCTAATTTAGTTAAAAGAAAAATAAACCGATTAAATCAAATCTATTTTTTTCTAATCAGTATGTTAGTTTCCCCATACATATCTGAACATTATTAAAACAAGCCTCGAGAAGCTGATTTATAAAAATAAAGACTTAAATAAAGGAAAATGTTATGTTTCAGCATAAACTTCAAATTTAATTTGATTTTTAAAATAAGAAGAAATTTACCAGTGTGGAAGAAAAATTATTATTATCGGCATTTTTTCCTCTTTGTCGCCATCTCTGTTCGAAATCTGCAATTGCGGTCATTCGCGGAATATCAACTTTACGTGAGTTGTACATCGGCATGGCACAGCGCGGATGAATCCAATGTTTTGAGGAGAATGTGCGGCTGTCAGTCGCCGCACCATTGTGGATACTGGCATTCAGAAACCACAGATTCTACTTTTTGGAAGTATGACCAGCATAAGAATTTTCACCAAAAAATGTCATCTGAACAAGTAAGTAACATCCACTTTTGTTCTTCTGTCCAACTAAGGGAGGGAAAAAACATTGCTCTAAATCACGCTGATTAAATCTAACGATCATATCACTTCAAACCATGCAAATTATACTTTGTTCTCAAATTGTTAATGTTAACAACATCAACATTGCCTGAGTACATTTAAAGCCCTTCAGATATGTATACTTGTTTTCGCATGGGCCGATTGCAGTCTCTTTTTCCAAACTCTCAGTCCAAAGTCTTCTGTATTTTACAATGGGTGTTGAAACCCAAAAGACTCCTTTATGTGTACAGATGTGATGTAATGATGCAAAGACATGCTCGAAACTCCCACGGAAATCCACAAGAGAAAAGAGGATGACTGAGGGTTTAAATACACTGGATAACAAGGGGCTGATGCTAGACAGATAAAGGTGATATATTGATTAACCATCTAAGATTATCTATGGAAACTAGCAGCACAACGAAAACACAGGAAACAGAAACTAAAAAACCAGGAACTGAACATATTCTAAATAGAGAGGCAAATAGAACAAATATCAAAATAAGAGTCCATGACAACAAAAGCAAAGGGAATCATGACAACTTTGACAAAAAATGGCTAAAAAAGATACATTTTTCTAGTTATAATAAATGCTGTTAATCCAAGAACCATTAAAAATGATTCCATAATTGATTAAGCTGCACAACAATTTTAAACTAACAATAATAAAAAAAGAAATGTTTCTATGACACTAAATATGGCAATAATGGCAATAGAAAATGGAGATTTGTCATTATGGAAAAAAATAATGTGTAGATTATATTAAAAATAGAAAACTAATATTAAAATGTAAAAATGGTAGTGTAAGAGTATCACGTTTTACAGTGTGGAATTCTATCCTCACAGAGAATTGCAGAGAAAATAAAAATGTATATGCATGTTTGCATTAGGAGACTATGTCATCTTAGCAACATGTCAAGGTTTCCTGTGCGCTTCACATAAGGTTTTTGATTTATGCGCCATGAAGAGTTGTTGCCTATAAATAGCATTCAAATCCAGTCACTTACAAGGTTCTGTTTCAGTTAAGATCCTGCCTTAGAGTGTAGGTGTCTATGTAGATAGCAGACAGCTTAGAGGCTCACTATATTTTGGAACAGAGATCGTGAGACCTGTCATTCATAGTGATACTGGTCTCATTCCAATCAGCTGAGGTAATGTTTTCACAGTACTACCGTTCAGCCTGTCCTATTTCATTTCGGAAACCATCTGTTTTCACTGTGAGAGGCCATGTCAGCGAGGTCTATTGTGTCCTTCCTAATCTGACCATTGGTCAATTAGGAAACGGCATAGTCCTTATAATGCTGTGTATGAGGCTGGATTATCCCCGGATGCCGCCGCTAGCAATAAAAACAAGGTGTCGGGTAATATGGGACCTTTCGGATGCAAAGTGAAAAAAAATGCTTTCAATGCACTTTCCACATACTTCACAAAGGCTTTAAAGACACAATATTATGGACCAGAGAAAAACAACAATGATAAGCATTCATTAAAAGGAAAAGGCAAACATTTACAACAGCATTGAACCTTATATTGACCCCTGAGGCACACCCGTGCTTTTGTTTTTTAACAAAGCAAGGAAATACAAACAAGATTAACAATGAGTTTAAGCTCATTCAACTGATAAGAAGCAACAAATCAGAAAAGTTCAAGGACGTGAGAGCACTGTGCTTCACAGTGATTGATAGTGGACATGCAAGATTGATTTCAGAACCAGCAAATAGACCTGCTACACTGTTGGAACGGTAACAACCCTGCCCTCTAAAGAAATTCATTATTAGCTACACCTCCAAGAACCCTATTGACACACTGTTATTATTGCCAGAGAGGAAGGGAAGAAGTGAGGAAGGAAGAGAAAACATTGCTGTGATATGTCACTGTCTATTTGTTAACTCTGTGCATTTAAAACCACACTATTTGTCCAGCCGTAACAAATGCATTGATATTAATAATTTACATGGATTTGTGGCTTTTTCAGACACCCTCTACTACAACTGATAGCCTGAGGGGACTCTTGAAACGGGATATGCAATCCCCTCAGTGGGTTTTCCGGTGGATTTCAAAAGATGCTTACGCAGTAAACACATTTGAGGCATGAGGGAATGATTGCGTCTCATATTTAGTTATCATACTGTCCAATCAAACAAATACAACATTTATTCAGTTGAATAGGAAGCATTTTTGTGATTCAAGTTGAATAATAACTATTTAAATATTTACTACAGAAATCCCAGTTGGTTTTCAAAACAGTTAGTTGTTGAACTGAACCAGCAAACGTTGTACTAGCAGCCTACGTTCTTAAAGGAGAACTCCGGCGCAAAATGAACCTTTGGTCTAATTACACATTGTTACCTAGTCAACCGTTATCTGAGATTTGTTTTCATGATTGCCGAATGTAAATAGTTTTATCTCTAAAAACAGTTTAGCCTATAATGCTAGCACAACGCTTGATAGCATAACGATAAAAATCACTTGTTATTACCACTAACAAGGCTCAAAATAGCCCCACACTAACACGGTAGCATAATAAGGGTCCCTACGTTCAAACCGAAGCATTGAGAACTTTGTCAGTGTCCATACAGTTTAATAAGAAGATATTTTATACACACAGTCAACTTCGCGAATACAGGAAGAAGCCATCTTCGAAAAATAGTCTCTACCAGTCGATCTATGAACGCCGATCCAAGTGCGCTGGTGAGATGTGAATAAGGTGATAAGGTGAGCGCGAACAGTAGGCTACGTGTACTTACTGAAGAGAAGAAAATGGTTCGTGTTTTCTTCCGGAAACAACGGACCATATCAGATTCTGCACAGCTCAGCGCACTTGGATGTTTGTTCGTAGATCGACTGGTAGAGACTATTTTTCAAAGATGGCTTCTTCCTGTTTTCGCGAAGTTGACTGTATGTATAAAATATCTTCTTATTAAACTGTATGGACACTGACAAAGTTCTCAATGCTTCGGTTTGAATGTAGGGACCCTTATTATGCTACCGTGTTAGTGTGGGGCTATTTTGAGCCTTGTTAGTGGTAATAACAAGCGATTTTTATTCGTCTTTACTCTATGCCCTATATACTAGCGTTATACTAGCATTATAGGCTAAACTGTTTTTAGAGATAAAACTATTTACATTCGGCAATCATGAAAACAAATCTCAGATAACGGTTGACTAGGTAACAATGCGTAATTAGACCAAAGGTTCATTTTGCGCCGGAGTTCTCCTTTAACTATTACACTATCACTAACCAACACATACTCATCCCAAGACATCATCTAACTGACGCTTTTGACCATACGTCAACATCCCACGCTTTAGGGCACCCTTTAACGTCAGTTGGATGACACCATCCTAGGGCCCGTTGGGTTTTACCGTTTCAGAATCCATTCAGCCGATTTTCTGATATTTTGAAGAATATCAGTAACCAGACAGATTCTGGTCTCATTGACTTCCATAGTATATTTTTTTCCTACTATGGAAGTCAATGAGACCAGAAACTGTCTGGTTACTGATATTCTTCTAAATATCCAAAAATCAGCTGAATTAATTCGGAAACGGTAAAACCCAACTGTTTAACTCTGGGGGAGTGGTAAAATGAGCCTATTTCCAAAAAAAAAAGTGAAGTATCCCTTTAAAAGGGTGAACTAAAATGTCAGATGTTGACGTAAAGCGTCAGTTAGATGACGTCTTGGGATGAGAACGGGCTGCACTAACATGTACACCCACACCATCTTCAAAACCGAAGGCAGAAACGTACATGAAGATATCCAGCAGCTGTAATGCTATTCACATATACTTAATCTCACTTGGCTGACAGAATATACATCACAACCCTCACAGAAACAAAGAAGATCTGCTTTAAACAATCACAGAAGCAACATTTAACAAAGTGAATTACAACATTATCAACTCAAGATCTCAAAATGACTCTGACAAATTATATGAACCCTTATGCGAGAACATCATATTTTATGTCCTTATTAAACACCCCTGTAGCTTCTGTGACACGCACAGCTTCTCTCCAAGCTTTCTGGTGACGGGTAGGGTGTGTTCCCTCCAATCGAATGTTTGATCTCTCATGCTTCATCTCTCTACCACCCTTGTTTACCTTTTTGGATGACAAAAAAAGCTTTGCTTTCCTCCCACTTCAGAGGCATACAGGCATCTGAGCATTCACTCACGGCGTAGTGCTGTAGAAGAAGGATCAGCTTGGAAAAAATATGCAATTTGAAGCGCTTTGACAGCGAACACATTTCTGATCTTATCTGAGATGTAACCTCAACAATCTGTCTGACCCCCTTCCTTTAATCTCATGCCATTTGGGAAAGGGTGAGAAGGAGCAGCCGGCGTCCCAGGATGTTTCCACCTGTACTGCACAGTCAGGCGAGCAGCAGAGTAAAATATGAGTAAAAAATACTATAACAATGAAAATCTGATGGCAAATTCACTATAGCTAGACATTTTTAAAACCTTTTTTTCCCCAATTACACTACTGTTTAAAAGTTTGGGTCTGGATTTTGGGTTTGGGTTTTTAAAAATATTTGTAATGTTTTTTTTTTTTTTTGAGTCACCAAGGATCTATTTATTGGAGGAATTATAAAATAAATGCTATATATAGCTTTAAGTGCCACACGATTCTTTAGAAATCATTCTAATATGCTGATTTGGTGCTCAGGAAACAATAGTAATTAATATGAAATATTTAATAATGTAAAAGTGTTTACTGTTACTTCTGTTCAATTTGATTACATTTTTTGCAGAATTTCTTTTAAACATCTTTCAAAACTTTTGAATGGTAACAATGTATATATATATAAAATACAAGTTTGTGTTTATATAATATATGTGGGTGCACTGTGTATAATTATTTTATATATATATATAAATACACACACATGCTTTTTATATATTTAAGAAATATTTTTATGTATATACTGTATATAGATTTATATATAATTTATATTATAAATTATATTGTATATTTTTTATTTATTTATATATTTATTTATATTTTATAAAATATATTTTATATATAAATAATATTTTTTTTCTTAAATATACATGCATGTGTGTTTTTATATATACCTAAAATAATTACACACAGTGCACCCACATATATTATGTAAACACAAACTTTTATTTTGGATGCGATTAATTGCGATTAATCATTTGACAACTTTAATATATATATATATATATATATATATATATACATATATATACACACTAACTTTTTTTAGTCTTTTTCCAATGTTTTATTGCTGTATTAGTAAATGTGTATATTTTAATATAAAAATAAATATATTTATAAATATATATTAAATAAATTATATATATATATATATATATATATATATATATAAAATAAATAATATATTTATTTATAAAAAAATAAAAAGCAAGCATTTTTTTATAATCTCTAATGTATTGATACAAAGGCTCTAGGTAATGCATCATTCTAATGTCATCGTCTAAGAGGTGAACTCTTTAAGGTCAAGTTAAACTTTTTTGTTTTACATAGATGGGGATGATCCTAAAATGTCAATCCTGTAATTATGATGTTGTGCACAATTGATAATTGAAACATGAATATTAGTAGAAACACCAGCATTCCATTCTCTATCAAAAAAGATCCATCCTGTAGTTTTATGACCTTTAACATGTTTCGTAACCTTTTATAATGTGATGGTAAAATACACTTTCAGCCCTGTTACAGTAACCACTACCTTTTTGAATGCATACGTATTTACATCCGAGTATTATGCATTAATTTTGCATGAGATGACACAAGCAGTTAACATCTTAACATACAGTATTTATCCAATGGAATGCTTAAATGCTTGCACTGATTTACTTTAAAAACCACCATATCAAACTGGAAAAGGTATCATGAAAGACACAGCGAACACAGAGGGCTTGCGAGAGGGATGATGTCACCGTGTGCCACAGCCTCTGGGCATCAGAATGTGTTGAATGACTGCTGGCCTGATCCCAGATTAGATGCTTTGCTGTCAACCTAATCCTCTGTAAATATTACTGTGGCAAGACTGAGAGAGCTAGAGCTAGAGCTAGAGAGACAGAGAGAGAGCTGTGTGACTCCATTTGTCTGTGTAAAAGCTAATAATGCACAAAGCCTGGTCAGAGATATGAGATAACAAATCATATGGCCTCAGATGACTTGGAATACAGAGGATTTTTTTTAAATTATTTTATGGTTCTTTCTTGTTTATTTGTATTTTATTTATTTATTTTGCACTTTTATTTATTTTTATTTATTTATTTATTTTTTTTATTTTGACAATCCACTGAGCTCCGGACATGACGTAGACGGAAATATATTTTCTGACATATTTTAGGAATATAAAGTACTATTTTTGCCAAGCTTGAAAATATTTGATGAGAGTAAAATATTTTTTTTAACAAATTCTTATCCTTAATCCATCATGAACAACTGGAAGAGTCAAGAGGCCTTTGAATATTGTTCTGGACAATGGGAGGGCCTTGGAGTCAAAAAGGTTGAGAAAGGATTTAAACCCATGACAGAAAGGTCAAATATTAAGGAAACTACATCCCCAAATGGATTAAATATTCAAACACTTGACCTTTTTCACTTCAGAACCCATACACTGGGTTCTTGCATCTCTGAGGGCACAACAGTGTCTGAGCATCTAAGGTTATTATTAGTACAGGCTTGAATATGTTCTTTTTTGACCCATGGGAGCTCTGCGCATGCTAGGAGGAAGCGCATATTAAAATCAGAGGGAAGGTGTGTGCATGTATGCAACTATAAACAAACACTTCATTGTCTCTTCCATTTATATGTTGTCATTTCCCCCCTCTTTCAGTTAATAGAGTCACCAATTACAGCTAAAGGCCGCCAGCCCTGCAGTCATATCCTCTTCTGAGATGATGGGAGGAGAAGAGATGAGTGGAGAGGATGGGAAGGGGGTCGAGGGGAAAAAAAACGAGAGAGTGAGAAGAAATAACATCAGTGAACACCACGGCAATCTAAGCCTCAAACGCTTCCAGAAAAAAAAATGCTTTTCAGCATCTTCAATTATACATACCTCAACATATGGAGACAACAAATGATGGGGGATGATTATGCAAATGTAGATTCTACATATAGACACCCTGTGCACATATAACAAGCCCCTCCACTTTGTTCTTATTTGTGCTTTATAACGAAGCAAAAATCTTTAAATGTTCAGATTTGACTTTACTGGTTTTATGGTGTCCCAGTGACTCCAGTGATGAAATTAGAATCTCATTTCAGTTCTTCTGACCTAATCGAAACCCAGCATGCAGATATTATTGAAGCTGCATCCCTCTGTCTTACCAAGAAAATGGTGTCAAGAAGTAAACGGTGACATTTCCACAAAATGTCATTACATTACTTCTTGCATATTTCGCGGCACTTTAAATGTGAAATTTCCAATGAGTGGCGTGTTTAGTTTTAGAACATTTAGAACAGTTTTGTTCCCAGAACATTCTCAGAACGTCGCCACTGGTGTCACCTAGTAACATTCCCAGAATGTTCAGAGATAGTCATGATGTGGAGTTCTTATAAAGGTTGGGTATTTGGCGGACCTTCATGGAACATTCAGGATGTTCTCGGAACATTTAGTCGACTATATTTTATTTGGAAATTTGATGTTTCCAGAACATTCACAGAACGTCCCCACTGGTGTCACCTAGTAACATTCCCAGAATGTTCCGAGATAGTCATGATGTGGAGTTCTTATAAGGGTTGGGTATTTGGCGGACCTTCATGGAACATTCAGGATGTTCTCGGACCATTTAGTCGACTATATTTTATTTGGAAATTTGATGTTTCCAGAACGTTCTCAGAAAATCCCCACTGGTGTCACCTAGTAACATTCGCAGAATGTTCCGAGATAGTCATGATGTGGAGTTCTTATAAGGGTTGGGTATGTTATTTGGCGGACCTTCATGAAACATTCAGGATGTTCTCGGAACATTTAGTCGACCATATTTTATTTGGAAATTTGATGTTTCCAGAACGTTCACAGAACGTCCCCACTGGTGTCACCTAGTAACATTCCCAGAATGATGTTCCCTGCTGGTGTCAAGGGGGTCGCCTGGTAACGTTCAGAGCACGTTCTGTGACAGTCACGATGTGGAGTTCTTTTAAGGATTGGGGGACGTTATTTGGCTGACCTTCATGGAACATTCAGGACGTTCTCGGACTATATAAATATGAATGCTGCATGTTCTGCTTGTCTTTGACTGAATGAATGGTGCCAGTGGAGCTCTGAGAATCACTTCTTGAGCATTTTACCATTTCATTTGAGAAAAACTATTGTCATATCAAACTCAAAGGTCTTCACGAGAATGATTTTCGCGAGAATGTCCCCTCCTATGTGGGTATTTTGTTTATCATCACACGGCACTATTCTAAATATGCTGTGAATTAAAAAAAAAAAAGATAAAAAAATACATCACACGCACAACCATACAATTATCATAACAGTGATCCATTTCATTTGTGCAGAGTAATCCAAATTTTTCTGAATTCATATAACTGTGCTGTATTGTCTCTATCCTTCATAGAAAATCATATATTCAGTGGAAAAAAATATCCAAAATGGAGATTGAGAAATGATTCTGCCATATAATATTGTTTTGACCTAATTTTATTGGAGCATCCGATGTATCCCTCTCAGAATGCTACGCAACAAGCCCTAATTCAATATGGTGGATGAAGCTGAGAGAAATGTTGACTATAATTGTACTCATTATATTCCAGCCCGTTCTTAGGCGTCATCTAACTGACGCTTTTGACCATGTGTAAACTTCCGAAACACATAGCACCCTTTAGCGCCAATATGAGATGCAGATATATATGGGCCAGAAGACGCCCCCTAGTGGTCTAACCCTAACCCTACCCCACACCGAAACCTACCCATAATGGAAGCGTCATCTAACTGATGCTAAAGGTTGCCATGTGCATCGGATTTAGACGCATGGTCAAAAGCGCAAGTTAGATGACGCCCTAAGATGAGAATGCGTTGTATATTCTGACAGGTATCTGTTAAAATAGCTTTGTTCCATGTATTTATTAAGTTTCAATGTTGTTAGCTTAGCAACATGCTAGCTCCAGACATAAATTTCTCATGAAAAACGATGCATGGGAATCAGGGTTAGATTCAATGAAGATTAGAATAATGACAATGTAGACAGCAGACAGCAAGGCAGGGCTTACTAGGGCTTGGAACAGAGCATGAGAGTGTCCACATTAGGATTCCAAGATCACATTGGAAATGGCTTGAATGACTATGACACTCAGTAAACAAACCTAGCTGTTTCACAGGTAGGTTTACAAGTCTGTTCTGTTTAAAACATGAAACTATCTTATGCCCTCACTGCCCAAACGACAGTAAACTACAAAATCTTACTCCAAAGTCTGAAACATCACACAAAAATATTTAGCATGATACAAGTTTATACAAAAATCATAAATAATAAAAATGCTGGGATGAATAATTCACATATTTGCCTCCATCTGGTGCTCAGCGTCTTGCTGCGGGCAAAGACTGTGCTCTTAAAAAAAACGTACCAGAGCGGCAGCTAACTGGGAGCGCAAGATAAAGATTTGGAGAAAATGTTTATTTAAATACTAATGTAAGGTAAACACGTATGTAAAGTGGAGGGAACAGTGCTGTGAGCTGTCTTGAGGAAGTGTCGTTGAATATTATACTTTAAATTCTGTCAACAATGATAACCTGAATAAAATCCTGGAACATTTGGCGTAAAGGGAAACTTTATTAGTTTCTAAAAAAATGCCAACGGCTTAAGAGCCTTCCTCAGGGTATTCAACAGACATAATACATGGCCATTTTAAGAAAATGGTAATCTGCTCAGGCTCACGATTAGAAAGGCGTGAACTTCCCCACCAATCGTGTGTCCTTTTTAATAAACAATGATCAATTCACAATGATAAATAAAACATTTACCTCTAAAGGTTGTCTGAAAACTCATGAGCTGTGAAGGTTTTGTTTAACTTTTAGTGATTGTTTATCTACTGTATGCATTAATAGTGGATGAGTGCTTCTGAGAAGAAACAAAAATCGCACACACACAGAAAACTAGGACTGGAAACTACGACTGAAAAAACTAATCAAGACAAAAACTAAACAACATGACTATGACATAACTCCCCCTCCACAAAGGCACATCTTCTCGCTGCAAAACATAGTCCAAACTGAGGAAAGAAGGAGGCCAGGGGGTCTGGTGGAGGACGAGGCGCAAGCAGAGCATGACAGAAAGGAGATGATGACCAGGAAGGAGATAAAGTTAGGGAGAGCCAGGACAGGAGGAGGACCTAGAGCAGGGGTGCCCAACCCTGCTCCTGCCGATCAACTGTCCTGCACAGTTCATCTCAAACCCTAATCGAACAAACCTGCCTTTAATTTTCACGTGAACCTGAAGACCTTAATTGGTTGCTTCAGGTGTGTTTGATTAGGGTTGTAGATAAACTGTGTAGGACAGTCGATCGGCAGGAGCAGGGTTGGGCACCCCTGACCTAGAGCCATGACATGTTGAAGGTCACAGGGGAGCTGATGGAGGGAGAAGGCATGTGGGAGCCTTGGTGAAGAAACCAGATGGAACCAGGGAGACGATTGATTGAGGTAGAGCCGCTAGTGGCCAAGGTGGAGCAGAAGAGCCAGGTTGACGCCAAAGGCCTGGATGGACTCAGTGGAGCTGCAGGCAGGCCTGACTGAGGTGGAATCGTGGGCAGACCGGGGTGACGGTGGTAGTGAGGACCATGGTGAAACTGGAGAAGGAGGAGCCTGGCGGAGCCAAAGATGTGGAGAGTCAAAGGACTGCAGTTGACTCGCAAGTTTGAAGTGGACCCAGAATGACGGTGAATCAAGGTGAATCCAGAGCGATAAGTAATCCCGGCGGAGCTGGAGGGATGGCAGGCTACAGTATGCTTGATTCGAGGGAGCATTGAGCCAAGGTGGAGCAGATGGATGGGATCCACAAGCTAAGACAGAACTAATGTCTAGAAAGCCTCAGGCAGATCCGTGCAGCAGAGCGGAACCACTAGAGGAGCTTAAGTGCTGAAGGGAGACAGCAAAGGTTGATAATCTGGATGCCTTTGACAGTGGAGGAGGGAGGCTCGGAAGGACCATCCACAATGAAGAATACTTGATGCAAGGCTTAGACAGCGAAGACTAGGACTTGTAACAGAGCTTTTTTAGTGATGACTTGGACATATCCAGTGATGAAGGAGATGATATGGAACTGTTTGGGACAGGCAATGACTGAAGTGCAGCAAACACCTCATTCAGCTCATCATATAACATATCTAGCGATGATTGAGACAATTTATGATTGCCACTCCATTGATGATTGAGTCAATGGAGTTGTTTTCCCATGGCGGACAGTGGGGCTGGTGGTGATGTCCTCATCTGTGATGTAGATTGTAAACGGTGGGATATTTTGAACCAGCACCCACTCCACACATTTGGCGAAGCTCCCTTGAGGAACTTGCACGGGCAGGCATGTCTTCGACCACTCATTGAGGCTGGTGTAGTAGAAAATACATTGTGAATGGTCGGGATAATGAGCTAATCATGCCAAGTTGAGAAAGTCCCCTGTGTGATCCTTGAAGGATATGGACAGGGGAGACATTTATTTAAATTTTAGCTGTTTAAATCCTTTGTTTGGTCCTGTGTTTTGTCATAGGGTTGGCTGTAGCACAATCCAAAAGACAATGTGTGATGCATAATTACCAACAAAACAAGACTTTAATAAACATTGAGAGAGAGATCTACAGATATGTTAAAAGAAGACCATGGACACAGGAGAACTGAGGGCTTAAATACATAGAGGGAAGGAAGGGACCAGGGAACAGGCCTGTATCAAAACATGAGATCAGATGAGAAACTAGAACTACGGAAAACAGTGACAAAGAAGACAAAAAAAGACAAACATTAAACATGACTGTGACAAATACATATACACACAAACAGTACATATACGAACAGAATATAAATTAAATTAATTTAGTTTAACTTTATGATCAAGGTTGGCTTAAACACCTGTTTGTTTACTTAATGGATTACATCTCATTTGAAGTTGGGGAACTGGGGCGAAACATGGCCCCAAATGTTCATATTGCTTTTTTTATTTTGCATCACTCGTTCCTTTCTTTTCCGTATTTTCTTATTTACGTGTAGCTCTTTTCACATTACATACTTGAATGTTGAAAGCAAAAACATTACTGCAATTATTTTCTGTAATATTTTTCAAAAAAGATACCGGTGCACTTATAAGTATGACAACTACCAAACCAGAAAACAGAAATATAGTTCCCAAGATATCATCAAAACACATTTTATATAATCTACAGTACATCAGCTATACTCACAGACACCAAAGTCAACCCCTGCCCACCACAGACTGCCAACTCCACATAAAAATTAATTGGATCCCACTAAAGGTGTCCGCCATGACCACTTCCACCAATGCAATTTAACTTTTTTCTCTTTTCTCCCTCTCTGTTTAATGGCGGACGGCCAGAGAGATAGTGAGTGAGTCTCAAGCACGACGTTGAAGCTTTACAGTTCAACTAATCCAATTTCACCCACAGACAAATCATCTCAGGCCATATACAAGTTTTAATAGGAATCTTATAGGGGGTTCCATAAAAGCCATTCACTGGTGTCGAATATCCAGTTACAGTGATTTTTGCACTAGTGGGGGAAGACTGTCACCTTCCCCTTGGCTAAACCCTGGGTGCACAGCATATGGGAAAGGACAATGACATCTGTAAAAAAGCATTTGAACATAATATAATTTTCTGGAACATTGAGAGACAATAGCTCTATTCTAAAACCAAATACGCTGATACCATTTTGTGAGAACCAAAGCCATTTGGTGTTTTTGATGTCAAACCAGGTGTGGCGTATCCTGACACCAAGTTTAAGTGCACATGAGATTTGAGAGCTATGGTAGGGACCAAAACTTCAATGAATAACAAAATTTGCTCTATTCCTCACACAAAGCTATTTTGTTTCAAAAGATTTTGAATACAGTTGCATTTTTTGCCTTTTGATGGTCACAATACGCTATCAGAGAATCTTGAAAATGGCTTTCCATGTCTTCCACAGAAATGAAGGTTTAGAAGAACAAAAGTGCATTAATAATTGTATTGTTGGGAGAATTATTTCTTTAAAATGTACTATTATAGACCAATGTATGTGCATGTATGTGTTTTTGTGCTTATTGGATGTATCCAATATGATGTGTCATTAGCATAGGAAAAGTCTAACGCAAAACTATACTGCAAAGAAATGTGCATCTGTTTGTGTGGTAAGTGTGGGTTACTGGTAATGGACTCTAAATCAGTCACTTGAGGCTCTATTTAGATTAGGATGTTGCTTTAGAAAGTGGTCGTGGTTGTTTATGTAGATAACAAAGCAGCAGTGTAATAGGGATTGGAACAGAGCCAATGTGTAATGATTTATTCCTAAAATAATTGGAGTATCTTCAGCTGAAAAATGCTGACCCTTTATTTACCCACTGTATAAAATCCTACAGCATATTGATCTCCCAAATATCTCAAATAAAATCTCGTACAGACTAAATCAAAGACAATATTTTTGCATCACAAATTACTTTCCTATATCTTTATGAATACAAATGATGAATTCTTTGTGTTGTTTTATTTATCAGGATCTTCTTAAATGTACCATGTGTATTTGTATATGCATCAAATTCACTCTGACATGACAATGTGATTTATGACATTTTACAAGAAATTTCTGAGGCATGTCTGGAGCAGTGTAACACACACAATCTGTTTAAACACTCGAGGGAATTTATCCAATGATTACCTCTTTTTCAACAATTAAGGGAAACCAATCACTCGAATAATAGATGGATGGATGGACAAACAAATGAGTGGATGGATGGACAGATGAATGATAATAGATCAATAGACGTACATATGGGTGGATAAATGGTTGGAGGTTGGATGAAAGGATGAACAAAGGATGGAATCGATGGATGGATGGATGGATGGATGGATAACAGATCAATTGACATACTGAAGGACGGACTGATGGACAGATGGGATGGATGAATAACAGATGAAGTGACAAAAAAGGATAGAATGATGAACAGATGGATTAATGGATGAATGGGTTGAATGATTGATGGTAAGGCAGACATATGGATGAATGGATGGACAGAAGTATAAACAAAGAAAATAAAGAACAAATAAAACCATCCATCCATCCAATATTTCTTATTCATCCATCCATCCATCCATCCATCCATCCATCCATCCATCCAATATTTCTTATCCATCCGTCCATCCGTCCATCCGTCCGTCCATCCGTCCGTCCATCCATCCATCCATCCATCCATCCATCCATCCATCCATCCATCCATCCATCCATCCATCCATCCATCCATCCAACATTGGATTAAATGGGGCCTTATGGTTTCACAAATACTATTTGCTTTATTTCTATTTTCCTTTTTTTGTTGTGTTTTCATGTTTTATGGGGATTATCCATAGACATGATGATTTTTACACTGTACGAACTGTATATTCTATCCCCTTACATTAACCCTACCCCGAAACTGACCCATCACAGAAAAATGTCTGCATTTTTACATAAAAAAACATAACTTGTTCAAAAATGTCCCCACAAGGACAAGAATTTCTGATAATTGCCATCTTTGTGGGGGCATTTAGTTCATGTAATGTGTGCAAACACACACACACACACACACACACACACACACACACACACACACACACACACACACACACACACACACTTGCTTGCTTTGGCTTCTGCTGTGCCTAATCATGCTTTTTATGAGCTTGGGTTATCCAGCATGGCACAGTTAAAACCCCTGCCAGACATTAAGGTCCTGATTATATGCCACTGCAGTTATGAAACTCTTCCTCAATTATGCTAATATGATCACCTCTGATAATACTCCTCCTAATATAGAAGAGCACTATACAAAACAAAAAGCAGCATGATATATTTCCTCTCCCTAAGTGACATTTCATTTGTCCTGAAAGGCAAACAACAGGAATATGTATGAATAATCACTTTAGTATCAAGTGCTTGGTGTAATGTATTCAGTAGATACCGTATGTGCCATACATCTCAAATCCAACAGCAAAGTCTGTATGCATTGAGGTCTGTTGCCATTGCATTCATATTCACAAGAGTTCTGAGACAAAATGAATACATCACTTTGGCATTTATGGATCTTTGGAAGTTGACCTTGTCTCTGCCTGCATAAATAGCCTGCTTTTACGAGAAATGGCTTTTAAAAAAAAGATTTTTCAAAACAAAATAGCTACCCACAATGCTTTAGTGATGTCGTGCGGTAAGTAAAGCTGCAACGACCCATAGCATTTATCTTGAGCAATTGTGGTTAATTAATATTGTGCCATACAATCTCTGTAACTTTGCAAAAAAACAACAAAAACAATGAAAATGAACTTAAATGAAAGTTTTAGCTAAGCAGTATATCCAAACACAAACTGACAATCCAACGAAAATAATGTACATGATATGATGAACTATATGCCTATATCTCCACTGACGTTCTGAGTTGTTTCTAAGGATACTTATGTTTAGAAGGCAGCTGTCGCACTCCGACATGGCGAACGGGAACATGGTTTATGTAACATTAGCAATACATTAGCTGTTTGATAACACAGTCAAAATAATGGCTAATCATATCAATTACCGGTATGTGTCCGACCTTTTTTTCACAGGAAAAAATTATGTAATTTTGAGGAGTTTTGGGAGACTTTAAGCAATACAATGTTAAAAACAGATACTGCATGTTTAGTTAGCCTACACTTGGAAATACATAGTTTACCATTAACGGGCTTAGTAGTCTGATGGCCTGCTCATACAATACACATGACAACAAATCACGCCAACCTTTCTGATTGTGTGAAAGAAAGTTGTGCGTGTGTGTGTACTGGAGATAAGTGCAGGAGGGTATGGAGGGTGTTTACCTGTCTGGCTGTTGTGTCGGAGTAATGGAGGCTCCTTATCATGTGCACACAGAGCTCAGAGTACAGGGGACACAGAATCCCTCCTGACAAAAGCATCTTCACACACACACACACACACGCACACACGCACACACACACACACACACAAGCAATGAGAAACAGATTTATTGGGGTGAAAAACAGCATGGGTTCGTGCATGTGTGAGTGTGCGGAAGTTGCTTGAAGTTTGTGTTTACTTGCTTCCTCAATGTTTTTGAGGACTTTCATAACTACATGTTTAATGACTCATGTTTTTTTAGTTCAAATAACAGAGAATTTTGACTGTTATCTGTTTGACTGTTGGGTGGATGGATGGATAGATGAATAGATGGATAAGAAAAAAGAAATATTGGATGGATGGATGGATGGATGGATGGATGGATAAGAATAAGGAATATTGGATGGAATGATGGATAAGAAATATTGGATTGATGGATGGATGGATGGATGAATAAGAAATATTGGATGGATGATGGATGAATAAGAAATATTGGATGGATGGATGAATGGATGGATGAATAAGAAATATTGGATGGCTGGATGGATGGATGAATAAAAATATTGGATGGATGGATGGATGGATGGATGGATGGATGGATGGATAAGAAATAAGAAATATTAGATGGATGGAAGAACAAGAATTGGATGGATGGATGGATGGATGGATGGATGGATGGATGGATGGATGGATGGATGGATGGATGGATGGATGAATAAAAAATATTGGATGGATGGATGATGGGTGAATAAGAAACATTGGATGGATGGATGATGGATGAATAAGAAATATTGGATAGATGGATGAATAAGAAATATTGGATGGATGGATGGATGGATGAATGGATGAATAAAAAATAAGAAATATTGGATAAATGGATGGATGGATGGATGGATGGATGGATGGATGGATGGATGGATGGATGGATAGGAAATATTGGATGGGTGGATGAATAAGAAATATTGGATGGATGGATAAGTAATGTTGGATGGATGGATCAACAAGAAATATTGGATGATTGGATGGATGGATGAATAAGAAATATTGGATGGATGGATGGATGGATAAGAAATATTGGATGAATGGGTGGATGAATGGATTGATAAGAAATATTGGATGGATGGATCGATGAATAAGAAATATTGGATGGATGGATGCATGATTAAGAAATATTGGATGGATGGATGATGGATGGATGAATAAGAAATATTGGATGGATGAATAGATGGATAAGAAATATTGGATGGGTGGATGAATAAGAAATATTGGATGGATGGATGGATGGATGGATGGATGGATGGGTGGATGGATGGGTGGATGGATGGGTGGATGGATGATGGATGGATGGATAAGAAATATTGGATGGATGGATGAATGAATAAGAAATATTGGATGGATGGATTGATGGATGAATGGATGGATAAGAAATATTGGATGGATGGATGAATAAGAAATATTGGATGGATGGATGGATGGATGGATGGATGGATGGATGGATGGATGGATGGATGGATGGATGGATGGATAGATGGATGAATAAGAAATATTGGATGGATGGATGGATGAATAAGAAATATTGGATGGATGGATGGATGGATGGATGGATGGATGGATGGATGGATGGATGGATGAATAAGAAATATTGGATGGATGGATGATGGGTGAATAAGAAACATTGGATGGATGGATGATGGATGAATAAGAAATATTGGATAGATGGATGAATAAGAAATATTGGATGGATGGATGGATGGATGAATGGATGAATAAAAAATAAGAAATATTGGATAAATGGATGGATGGATGGATGGATGGATGGATGGATGGATAGGAAATATTGGATGGGTGGATTAATAAGAAATATTGGATGGATGGATAAGTAATGTTGGATGGATGGATGAACAAGAAATATTGGATGATTGGATGGATGGATGAATAAGAAATATTGGATGGATGGATGGATGGATAAGAAATATTGGATGAATGGGTGGATGAATGGATTGATAAGAAATATTGGATGGATGGATCGATGAATAAGAAATATTGGATGGATGGATGCATGATTAAGAAATATTGGATGGATGGATGATGGATGGATGAATAAGAAATATTGGATGGATGAATAGATGGATAAGAAATATTGGATGGGTGGATGAATAAGAAATATTGGATGGATGGATGGATGGGTGGATGGATGGGTGGATGGATGGGTGGATGGATGATGGATGGATAAGAAATATTGGATGGATGGATGAATGAATAAGAAATATTGGATGGATGGATTGATGGATGAATGGATGGATAAGAAATATTGGATGGATGGATGAATAAGAAATATTGGATGGATGGATGGATGGATGGATGGATGGATGGATGGATAGATGGATGAATAAGAAATATTGGATGGATGGATGGATGGATGAATAAGAAATATTGGATGGATGGATGGATGGATGGATAGATGGATGAATAAGAAATATTGGATGGATGGATGGATGAATAAGAAATATTGGATGGATGGATGGATGGATGGATGGATGGATGGATGGATGGATAAGAAATATTGGATGGATGGATGATGGATGAATAAGAAATATTGGATGAATGGATGGATGAATAGATGGATAAGAAATATTGGATGGGTGGATGAATAAGAAATATTGGATGGATGGATGGATGGATGGATGGATGGATGGATAAGAAATATTGGATGGATGGATGGATAAGAAATATTGGATGGATGGATGGATGGATGGATGAATAAGAAATATTGGATGGATGGATAGATGGATGGATGGATGGATAAGAAATATTGGATGGATGGATGGATGGATGAATAAGAAATATTGGATGGATGGATGGATGGATGGATGGATAAGAAATATTGAATGGATGGATGAATACGAAATACTGGATGGATAGATCATATCGCCCACCTCTAGTATTGAGAATGATAAATGGTGCTGCTGTATGTGGGGAATTGAACTGAGCATCTGTATGTAACACTTCACACAGAGGCACAGAGTCCACTGGTTACCAATTAGCACTAATGGGCTAATAATGAGGGTTGGATTGGGACTTCCTATCTCCATCACGCCCTTGAGCAGGACACTTAATCCCAGGTTGCTCCGGGGACTCTGAACTTGTAATAAATGCACTTAAACTCTGGATAAGAATGAGTCTGGTCCATGGTGCCATTATATCACATGTCAAATGGTCAATGTCTTGATTTGACTCTGCCATAGGAGGAAAAATATCAGTTGGCGTTAAACAGAAGGGCCACAAAATGGTTGGATTCTAGTGTTTCAACAAACAGGAACATGTTGTGACTCGCCCCAATTTAATATAAATATTTAGTTGGTACATTGATTGAAGCATGTCGAAGTAAGGTTGAATTAAACGACAGATTGAGGTAAATTAATCTTGAAGCCAAAACGTCTGAGGTCTAAAATCAAGTTTTACTGAAGAAATCAATCAAATGTATAGTGACATGCACATAAACCACATTTTATGAAATGTAATTTAATTGGAATTTTTATTATTTTTTTAATTAAAAAAAAAATATTTTACAAATTTATTAATTTTAAAAATAAAATATCATGGTTTCCACAAAAATATTAGCAGAACAACTGTGTTTTCAGCATCAAAATAAATTACATTCAAAATATAATCATTATTTTGCATTTTTAATAATATTTACAATGTTACTGTCACAGTCACCATCTAATTTCCATGCATTTCCCATCATCCTCTCCGGCTCACACCTGCACTCGCTCCACCATTACTGTACCCGCACCTGCCAGCGATTATCATCCCTCACCATATTCAACTGTTATCACCTTGTCTTCATTGTTCATCTGTGTATTTAAGTTCGTCTCTGTTCAGTCTTCACGGTCGGTTATTGCTTGTGTCAAGTGCACACTATTCGTGCGACGCTAGATGTTTAGTTGTTCTGTTCGTGTTTCTTTTAATCCAGTTTGTTTAAATAAAAGCTGCTGGTAGATCCTGCATCCTTCCCTGCTTCAACCTTCATCGTGACAGCTACTTATTAATAATTATTATTAATTTTTAACAAAATAATGCTGCCTTGGTGAGTCTTTTTTTTTTTTCAAAAACATTAAAGCTTATTAATAAATGATATATTTTAGTTATATAAACGGTCATTGCAAAGCTCCACCCAAAATAGCAGCATATTTTTAATTTGTACATGACATTATTTATATATCTTCAGAAATCACAAAAGCACTTTTCAAAGCCAAATGGATTTGGCAGAGATGGTCTCTCAGGATAATGAAATGTTCTGTTATTGAGGGCTCTTCAAAAAGACAATCATACCGAATCAAGTGCACCGTCTTCGTCAGTCTAAACAGCCCAGGCCATTTGAGTAAAGACATCGCATTGGGCAAGATTTGACAGGTGACACATTTGGGTGCATCAACAACACACAGTCTAGCTCCACATTTCCCAGTGGGCTTCAGTGACAGGAAGACTCTTTTCACTGTCACTTGACTCACTCTCTCTCTTTTCAAGGGACAAATCACATTACCACACACACACATATCATCGGAAACGGAAGGTGAGATTGTCTGGACTAATGGTGTGTAGAGTATGAGCCTGTGTGTGTGTTTTTTTTTTTGAGAGCATGAGGTAGGACATGCTGAACGAAATTAAAGGTGTGTATGAGTCTGTATGGGTTAGTTCAACTAAACTTGAACATTTAGGGACCATTCATCCTCACCACACGTGAACATTATTAACCCTCATGTTGTTCCAAATATGACTTTCTTAATTCCGTGGATCACAGAAGGAGAAGTTTAGCAGAATGTTCATGCTGCTCTTTTACATACTATGAAAATGAATGAGCTGAAAATGGGCTGACACTTGTGTTATTTTAGTACTAAATATATAGTTTTTATTATTTATATTGCATTTATTTATTATTTATATAGGTTTCACATATAATGCCCAGCAAACACAGATTAGGTTATTTTTTTGGGAACCAAACAAGAACGTTATACACTCTCAGAAATAAAGGTACAAAAGCTGTCACTGGGGCTGTACCTTTTCAAAAGGTAAACTTTTTGTCAATTTTAGGTGTTAATATGTACATTTTAGGTGGTAATATGTATATTTTAAGTGTTAATATGTACATTTTAGGTGGTAATATGTACATTTTAGGTGCTAATATGTGTCCATTTTAGGTGTTAATATGTACATTTTATGATGTACATTTTAAGTGTTAATATGTACATTTGATGTGTTAATATGTACATTTTAGGTGCTAATATGTCCATTTCATGAGCCAATATGTACATTTTAGATGGTAATATGTACATTTTAGATGGTAATATGTACATTTTAGGTGCTAATATGTCAATTTCAAGAGCTAATATGTACATTGTAGGTGGTAATGTATACATTTTAGGTGCTAAAGCGTACCTTGTGAAAAGGTACAGCCCCAGTGACAACTTTTGTACCTTTTTTTCTGAGAGTGTAGGAACGTTCCATGTAGGTTATTTTTAGGTTCCATTTTTATAACGTAAGGAGACTGTTCCAGGTTAACGTTCCCTTAACCTTAGGGGGAAAGTTCTTGAAACGTTCTGGGAACCAAAAACTAACGTTCCCAGAACCTAAATTTGTTTGCTGGGTGCCAGCTTATGGTTTAAATGGGCTGCCTGCAAACTACTGTATGGTTGACCCACCCTAAAACACTGTAGTTGTAGCTGAGGCCTTAAAGAGTTTCGTTTTTTTTAACCTTGGCTGCATGCTAACCTATTGTAGAAGATCTCCAAAACAAAACGAGGAACCTTTCACATAGCATAATAGTGTCATTTTAATAATAACAACGCTGCTTGACACAGTCATTAAATGGGTTTTGTCTGTTTTATGTTTTTCCTTCTGCATGTTGGCATCTTCATATAAATGACATAAAAAAAGCTCCCCTGCACTATAGCTCAAATCTTTTTTTACACTTATGCATATTACATAATAAAGTCTTCTTTAACTAAAATAGCCACCACTATAACTCAAAACTTCCATTTCAGCATAAATTCTACAGGACTAGCAGTAAATGCACTTTACTGTTTCCTCCGTACTGAGGTCCTCCACTTACTGCATTCAGAGTCAGTCCTCTGTAAGTCTGTGTGTCCGAGCTGTCTGAGCTTCACAAAATGTTTTTTTCCTGTTGTTTCGACCTATCTGAGAGGAACAGGGCTGCCTCTGGGAAAGAAAACCAGGCAGTATTTACAGAGCTTAGCATGAAAGTTTGTAAGGATATGTGAAACAGAAATGAATTTTGGCTTATCCGCTGCAGAATCCATGTGTATGTTGGTTGTGTCTATCAGGACTTTGAATACAGCAGAAAAATACAGTACTATGTAAATGTGTGCTTCCTTTGCAATTAGCATGACCATCTCAGTTTTCATTTTTTTTAATCAAAGAGTGTGTGCAATGTGCATCCACATAAAAAAGAAAGAAAGGTTGTACTTTGTTTCTTGGACCCATTCCATGATTGTGCCAAAAAGTTTAAATCAGCTTAGGTTGGGTTAAGTGGTCTCCCATTCTCGCCAAGTTTGGGCTGGTCTGCTTTGCTGGTTTTAGAGGGGTTTTAGGCACTAGTCAGCTGTAAATCTCAGCACAGAAATCACTCAGGTTTCATTTTAAATATCTTCATCTGTGTTTCAAAGATCAATGAAAGTCTTACGGTTTTGGAAATAAATGAGGGTTATTTAAATTATCACAGAATTTTCTTTTTTTGGGCGAACTAACCCTTTACAATGGTTTAAGCTGTTTTTTTTCATTAGCAAAGGTATCATGTAAAAACATACAGTATATGGCAATTATTCAATACGATATTATGATATACATGAATAATCAGTAGCAGATCTATACAGGTGGAGCCGGGGAAGGTGGAGAGTTTCTAAAAGCATGCTGCACTGCTATAGCAAGTCCTGACCAAGTATTTGCAGGTTGAGCAGCGAGCTCATTGGCTACTGATAACAGCAGGAACCAATCAGCCGTGCCCTATAGATAATTCTGTGATTGCAAGCAGATTTAGTTGAGGACCAATCAGCCTGTGCCATCTAAAGTTTCATGACAGAACTTTGTATTTGTGTCTTGGTGCCACCGAATGTATTTTTGTTACATTATGGCTACAGTGCGGCACAGCACAATGCGCCACTATATTCACACTGTAAAAGCAAAGTGAAGTGATCTAATAGAAGAACTCAAATGTTTGGAGTTCTACCAACTTATTAGGGTTTACACTGCGATGATTTTGTTAACACTGGATGTGACGTGACGAGTCTCAGACAGTAAACAGATGCCCGATTTTCTTTCCATATGGGTTGCAAAACATGTAATGCGCAAGCACAGCTCTCAAAAATGTCTTTCTATATTTTTCTCTGTGTCACAAACTGTCAGTTTAGTTACAATTTTCAAGGACGTTTAGTTTGCTTATCAGAAAAGAACTTAAGGTTTTTGATTAAAACATTTCAGGAATTTTCTCCATATAAAGCACTTCAGTGGGAACCAAACGGTTCAAGGTCCAAATGAGAGTTTCAGTGCAAACTGTTCAAAGGGCTTTAAACGATTCCAGACGATGAATAAGGGTCTTATCCAGCGAAACGTTTGGGCATTTCGAACAAAAATGAAAAAAACTAAAAAAACAACAAAACTAATTTTTAAATTTTTGTTTTTTCGAACAAAAATTTTAAATACAAAGGGCTTTAAACGATTCCAGACGATGAATAAGGGTTTTATCTAGCAAAACGTTTAGGCATTTCGAACAAAAAATTAAAAAAACAAAGTTTAAGTTTTATAAGTTCAAATGCTGGTCTTGCTCTGTTCTGTGACGCACATTTGTGACTCTCCTGTTTGAACTCGTTCATCGAGTCATTCAGTTCATTCAACAAAAGAAATGAACAAATTGACTCGGAAAAAGATTCGTTTTGATGAACGAGTTCGAACAGGAGCGTCACAAACGTGCGTCACAGAACAGAGCAAGGCGAGCATTTGAGCTTATAAAACTTAAACTTTGTTATTTATTTTTTAAATGAGCGATCGTTTCGCTTTATTCATCGTCTGGAATCGTTTAAAGCCCTTTGAACAGTTCCGGCGCTTTCCAACGCTTGTGCAGAACGAAGCACCCGTGCCTTCAGATCAGTTGGACGTGGCTGTGGTTATAAGAGGTAAAAACATTATAAATACTGTTGGTTTTCTCACACAAACCGCTCATTTCGTGTCTTAGGCCATCAATGTGTACTTACATTTACGAGTCATTAAATCGTGTTTAATTTGGACTTCTCTATGCATTCTCTTTGAGGTTGACCCCATATACCTCCATTATATGACTGACAGACAAGAACGGTTTGACCTAAAAATATCAAAATTGAAACTACTTTGGTGTGGAAACAAAGACACCTACATCTTGGATGCCCTTGAGGTAAGCAAAAACATCAAAAATTAATTTCAAAGTGAACTATCCCTTTAACCTGACATGATATTTAGAAACCAGAATATCATAGAGGGTGGCCTCTTCGGACTGGAGCCAGTAAGAAAACACCTAGCAATCTCCTAATAACATAACAACCATTCAGAACTACAGGCAAGCACCACTCACAGTTTCTTCGAAACATGGAAATATATGTGTTTTCTCTGAGAGGGTTTTTGAAAGTGAATGTGTCACACTAAACATGTTCTTGATGGTGTAGCTCATGCAAGTTCTGTCCAGCTTGTCAAACAGAATGATTACACAACTACGCACAAACACAGTCACACACACCCATTCACAGTGCTCATTAATGACAGGAAATACTGCAGCATTTAAGGGAGCACAGCTCGTTTAATGAGATGTGGCAGGAGACATTGTGCGGTGGGAAAGGTTAACTACTCCTGTCCGGATATCACTGAGAAAAGAACTATGAATGAAGAAAAAAGAAGAGGATGGACACATCAAAGTATAGTTCAGTCTTATAAATGCTAGAGTCCGAACTACTTTGAACTTTGTCTCGGAAACAAAAAATAGAAAGAGAGATTTAAGGAAATAACAGCATCGACTTCAAATGAAGGGGTCAAGTCACATACTCTTACCCAGAACTTTCATGAATAATCCCTATTCAAAGGAGAATCTATAGTTTAATGAAGAGAAGATATCTTAGACCCCCGTAAGACGCTTATGTCATATTTCACAAGATAAAGAATCCTTTTTTGAAATGCTAACGGGTATCAATACAGCTCAAAGTTGGCTTCATACTTTCCTACTGCTGCCTGGTTACACAAGTATATTTCCATTCATTTTGTCTGTGGCATTTTAGAAATTCTTCAATAAAAAGCTTTGAGCCTTGAACTAAAGGTGCCGTGTCTGAGATGAATCACAATCTTATAACATTTGATTGAAAGAAAAAAAAAAGTATCTGAAATTCTGAACAAAAGACGGAGTGTATTTAACATTTTATGAAGGAAAGAATGAATTACTCATCCAGTAAAGCCCTGCAAATAGTGTAATTAAATTAATAACAAGTGGTTTTGGGAGTATTATTATTTTTTTAATATATTTGAACCTGAATGTTTCCTTAGAGCTAAATTAGTTTCTACAATTGCTGTACAGTATAGCTGTAATGTTTGCATCAGACGGTACCAATGAACTGATTCAATACTTGTATCGGTATTGGCACAGACATGTTTAACCCTAAAACCGTATTCTGGATGAAATAGTTTTGATTTATTTTTAAAAAAATACTTCCCTTGATCTGAGCGGTACAAGACTTGTCTACTTTTCCTAAGTTTGCCTCCTAAACACACACAATTTAAAAAAAAAAACCTCCTTAATCTTGTATTTGGGTCAAAAATGGGCACCAGGTGACAGCAAAGTCACTTCATCTTTAGGTTTTAGCTCTAAGAACTTATTGGAATGATATTTTAATGTAGTTAAAAAAAACAAACAAAAAAAACATAAAAATAAGCATAATTTACATAGAAAATATGGTACTTTTTGAAATAAATAAATTCAAAGATACCCCCAAAATAATAAAAAAAACACCATAAATGGATAGACAAAACTTTATCGAAGACAGCGATAACATTTAAGTTAACATTCAAGATAACATTTATAATAAATAAAAATTAGGATCACACTTGAGTCCTCTGTGCCCACATTTGTCCACAATTACAGGATTAAGGGCTATATACGGTTTGAGGGCTACAGATATATCAGGTATCGGTTAGATGCAAACCGAATACAAATGCATTTCCAATTCCTTGGGAAAGAGCTAACAGTGCAAAAATATTGTGATTCACAGCTTTGGGACTATATATGAGTAAATGATGGGAGAATTTTCCCATTTTCCCTTTTACTACAACAGATCATGTCAAATAAAGGGATCAGTCTGAGTATGTGTGCATCTGCCTTTTTTCTTCTTCTTGTGACCATCAAGATAAGAAATGAGTCACATCTCACCATGTTCCCTGAGGGAAGATGTATGCACACATACATAAAACCGAACTAGCATAAAATCATTAAAACAACAGGCACATGTCTCCGCTGAAGACTTCAGGCACCAAGTCAAGCATAATCGCGCGGTATGAGAAAAGCAATTGTTTTATGTGTTTGCACTTAAGCCCTATTCACTCCAGATTAAAATGACTCTGAAACACAATTTATCTCAGTAAGGACTAGCCACAGAAATGTGCATTATGACAGGATTACAGTCCCTGAATTGAGTTTGAATGAGCCAAAGCTAAAAAATACAGAAACTATCCGACAGGACATGCAGATGAGGTTTAGTTGAATACTTTAGAAACAATTAGCATAATTCCAGTCAGGTTTTCATTGGCGGTGTTTAGTCATTTGCTAAACAGATGGCTTTTTATGCCAAATTTACAAAGGACTTAAGGAAACCTGGTTTGATTTGTTTGCCTTGCTGGATTAAGCCCATTTGACACTGAATATGTACTCACTGTTTGAGAGGACTACATACTACTGTTTTTTAGACTTGGGATGTTATGATGATCTTCTCCCCTGTCCTTTATCGGCCTATTGCCCTCTATCTCCCCCACTACCTTCAGTCTGTTGCGTATCGACCGGTGAGTAAGTTTCCACTTTCTCTCAGGTCTGTTTCCTTTGGGTTTTAAAGGTCTGGGGTGTTCTTTACCAGCTTGCTCTTTTCTGGGTAGTTTTTTTTGTGATGTTCAGGCTTACACATTACTTAACTGGGTTGTGTAGTAGATGGGGTTGAAAGAAGCGCTGTTCATGGCTAAATCTTTTACCCGTGCTCTGTTTTGTTTTTTACAGCTCTCTGTGCACAACATGTCAGCTATAGTTGTTTTATGTTGGCTTGATACGTTCATGTTAGCAATGTGTTAAAACATGACAGCAATGTGTTAATTCATGCTAGAAACATGCTAGAAACATGCTAATTCATGCTAACATGCTTGTGACATGGTAATTTGTTAGAAACATGTTAATTCATGCTAGAAACATGCTAGAAACATGCTAATTCATGCTAACATGCTTGTGACATGGTAATTTGTTAGAAACATGTTAAATCATGCTAGAAACATGCTAGAAACATGCTAATTAATGCTAACATGCTTGTGACATGGTAATTTGTTAGAAACATGTTAAATCATGCTAGAAACATACTAATTCATACTAACATGCTAGTGACATGGTAATTTGTTAGAAACATGTTAAATCATGCTAGAAACATGATAGAAACATGCTAATTCATGCTTACATGCTAGTGCATGGTAATTTGTTAGAAACATGTTAAATCATGCTAGAAACATGCTAATTCATGCTAACATGCTAGTGACATGGTAATTTGTTAGAAACATGTTAAATCATGCTAGAAACATCCTAGAAACATGCTAATTAATGCTAACATGCTAGTGACATGGTAATTTATTAGAAACATGCTAGAAACATGCTAGAAACATGCTAATTCATGCTAAGATGCTAGTGACATGGTAATTTGTTAGAAACATGTTAAATCATGCTGGAAACATGCTATAAACATGCTACAAACATGCTAATTTATGCTAACATGTTAGTGACATGGTAATTTGTTAGAAACATGTTAAATCATGCTAACAATGTTAATTCATGCTAGTTGATTCATCAATCCTCTTTGAGGAACCATTATTTTTAAAGCTGTATATTTTTTGTATTGTTTCTTGTCTAGTCTTGTCTAGTGTTTGACACACAACATGTACAGCACTTTGGTTTCAACTTCTGTTGTTTTTAATTGTGAATTTCAAGCAAACTAAGCTCAAACTAAACCAAGATTACACAGGACTAAATTCTTCAATGGAGGGGTACAACTTTAAAATCTTAACAATTGACCAGCTAAGTTCTGACCTCTTGGTTATGTTTTATTCTTTTCTCAGAAAAGCTTTCAAGAAACTCCCATAGGAATGCATTGGGCATTTCTGTGAACAGCACAATTTTCAGTAAAAAGTGCTCATAGAGAGGTTCAAATTGAATGGATATTATTCTCAAGTGAGCTAGAATGAAGTGTGACATTGTGAAACATTTATTTCTGCCTTCTTCAAAGCTACACTGTGTAACTCTTTTAGTTTATTCTTAGCTAAAAACACTTATTTCTTTCAAAAATATGTGCTCATTAATGTATATTTACTTCATTCAAGTAATAAAGTATTCTCGTGAGTGTATAATATGCCATTGAAAACATACGGGTAAGGGGTTCTAATGTCGGTCGCCATGTTGCCCCTCCATCTTGAAAGTACATTAGCCAAAGAGGGACATACCCATTAATTCAAACTTCGCCTTTCGCGTTTACGTTTGAGTTAACACTTATGGACGAGATCGAACTGGAAGCCATGTTAATCTTGGACAACATTGACCACTGTAGAAGTTAAAACGAAATCGGAATTGAGAGGAACAGAAACTGATTTTCACTGGATGGTCATATACCTTTTCACCGCTAGATGGGGGTAAAAATCACACAGTGTAGCTTTAAAGAAATGGCAAAATTACAGTGCAATGTGACTAAAAACTACAGGACAAAATTGAGGAAAAAGAGAATAAACCTCACAAATCTCACTATTGTACTGCAAACTTTTAATTTAATACTATAAATAAGGTAATGGTAAAAATTTAGAAAAGAGAAAAAAACAATGTTGCTGCTTGCATTGTCTTTGAATCTTGTGTCTTATCAAGATAAGTCAGAGCAAGATGCGTTCATTTAAAACAGCTCAAGCATGCTTTCTAGGACTAAGCTAAAATCATGTCTGTGAAACCAGTGGCATATGTTTGGTTTTTGGACAGGATCAAGTTCAAATGAACAGTATGGTTATGTAATGTTATCATTTTGGTATGCTTGACTGATAGGGCATATAAAGAAAGATTGACAGCGTGAGATGAGGCGTATCATGGCTGACCTCTAATCCTTAAGGTTCCCATCTCTTCATGACTAGTGGCTACCCTGCTTTCAATACACAGACCTTTCGCATTCATTTACTCATGTGCCCTATTTCAGTTTATCGCTTCCCTTGACTCTGCATTTATTCCCTCTGACTTCCCTTTGTATTTATATTACCTCTGATCAAGGGTGTCGCACAAGCCCTCAAAAGTGAAGCAGAGACGTCCCAATCGTCCCCGATGTTTTTAGTTAGTTATTTGATGCTATATAAAAACAGTGCTGTGACATGATTGACAGCTGTGATTGACATGTTCTCTGTGCAAAGTAGTCACTGAAGCACCAACGGACTTTTTGTTCATAATGTTGACTATATGGTTAGTAGTTTACCTTATTTTAACAAGGTATTGCAATCAGACATCATTGGAGAGGAACGAAGCAGACAGAGGCCACTTAAGAAAAGTGCAGGGGTGTGTGTTTTGATTCAGAAAGAAGCGAAGGGACATCATCCATTATTTTTTACAGTCGATGCCTCTGATTAAAGGTTAGTTGACCAAAACATTTTTAAACCTGTAATCATTTATTCACCCACATGTTGTTCTCAACAAAACACAATGAAAATAGAAAATTAGTGACCAAGCTCACAAAATTCTACAACTACCCTCCTAACCCCAAATGACTAGCGCATGATATTTCAAGTCTTCTGAAGTCACATTTTAGCTTTGTCTGAAAAAAGACTGGAATTTTAGTCATTTTCACAGAAAATCTTCCCCTCCAATGAGTAATTTACTGAAGAATCACTTAAGCGAATCGAACTCGAGAATCTCATCAGTCTAATTCATTAAAAAATCATTCAGTCCAAATGTTTAACTGGAAGGGGTTCCAAATAAACACTACTAACCCTGTCTCAAAATTTGTGTAAAATGTTGTTTATGTTTTAAAAGACGTTTAAAGAAGTGAGAAGCCAATGAGCCAAAAGGATTTCTGAATGATTTTGAGCTCCTGTTTTCCCTGGGAACTCTATCTAAATTCAAAGGGATACATAATTTCAAAGGATCACCATTCAGAAAACAAATAGAGTTGAAAACAAAAGGCAGTAAAGGCGAACTCGTCGCACTGTAAGGCACAGTAAGACACACACGCACACACTTCATCTATACGCCTGGCACACAAGGCCAAAAGCTGATTCATCTTCCACTTAAACCCTCTCAGATGGAAAAATGTAACATATGACTGTGAGCAGACAAGCGCTTTCAGAGACGAAGTGAAAAAACAACACTCACATCCGTTCGTCTAATTTTCCATCTCATTTCACACCGCAGAAAAAAAAGAGACTCTATTCAGCAATCCAAATGCAGCCTGTGAAAGGTGGGCTGAGATTTACCTCTGCATTTCTTTTACTTCCAGAACTCAAATGATCCTCCTTTAAAATAGTTTTCCCTCTATATAACACTGAGTTAACAGGGATAAGAGTGAGCCATTGAAAGGATTGGTTAAAAATAGGACATGAAATCTAGTGCACTTTCCATCAAAAGGCACAAATGTATTTTTTGTAGAGATATTTGGCTATTTCACAATATTAATCTAGCATGAAAACTTAACACACATAATATCTGAATCTGTACCCCACTATTAATACTGTGCTATTTTTGCCTATCTCACCTCAAAAGACTTGTATCTGTCTAGTATTAAAATTAGGGCTGTCAAATGATTAATCACGATTAATCACATCCAAAATTTGTACTTACATAATATAGGGTGCACTGTGTAGAATTATTTTACACACACACACACACACACACACACACACACACGCACACACACACACACACACATATATATATATATATATATATATATACTGTATATATATAAACACACACATGCTTGTATATATTTAAGAAATATTTTTCATGTGTATACTGTATATAGATTTATGTATCATTTATATTATATATAAATATAAATATAAATATGTTATATTTAAATTATATTTTTTGTCTTAAATATACATGCATGTGTGTCTATTTCTATATATACAAAATAATTATACACAGTGCACCCACATATATTATGTAAACACACACTTTCATTTTGGATGCGATTAATCACGACAGCCCTAATTAAAATCATTCATTAATTTTGAGATTTAATCTGTTGAATTTTTGAGCAAAACAATATTTTTGAATTTGAATTATGTAAAAAGACAAGATGAAACATTGTAGAAACCAACCCGATCTCACGGGAATTCGTACGAATTTTACGAGGTGGCTAATTTGTAACAATTCATACGACCTCACTTGAACGAATTAGTACGATTTTTGCTAAATTGTACATATTTTACGAATTGGCCAATTTGTATGAATTCGTACGAATGACCTACCCCTTACCCCAACCCTAAACCTACCCATCACGTGGGTTTAGACAAATCGTACGAATTTGGTCGTGAGTTAGCATAGGTAAAAACTCACACCACTTTTCATTTAAGTAATTTCATTGTATTATATTTGTACACAAATTTCTATAATGACTGCATTTGTCAAGGTCTTTCATTCAACCCTGTTATGTTAGTAATCCAATCAATCAATCAATCAAAATGTATTTATAGAGTACTTTCAAATCCAAAGTGGATACAAGTGCTGTACACTAAAACAATAAATGAAAACATTAAAAGCTCTAAAATACAAAACTAACACGACCCATAAAAAACAAATAAAAACAATAACGACCATACAATGAACAAATAAAATCAATATAACCAATGCTGAACTGTCAATTTCAGTTATCAAAGGCCAAAGAATAGAGGTGGGTTTTGAGACTTTGATCGGCTGACCTGAGAGAACGGGTGAGTCTATAGGGCTGTAGCAGCTCAGAGATGTAGGGTGGGGCAAGACCATTTTGGCCTTTAAAGGCAAATAAAATAATCTTAAAATGGATCCTTTGATAGGCAGCCAATGGAGTGAGGATAAAATTGGGGAAATGTGCTCGTATTTACGTGTTCCAGTTAAAAACGTGCGTTTTTCACCATCAGGAGACCAGCAATAGAGGACCCGCTGACCCCCACGTACAGGGCATTACAGTAATCCAACCGAGTGGTAACAAAGGCGTGGATTACTGTCTCAAAGTGCTGCCAAGAAAGAAATGGCGTTATTTTGGCCAATTGAAATGAAAATAAAAATAGTTTTAACCACTGACCTTACCTGTCTGTCAAGCTTAAGGTCAGGGTCAATTCTAACCCTTAGGTTAGTGATTGTTGGCTTAATATATTGACTTAAGGAACCCAGATCGGCACAAAGGGTGCAGTGGTGCCACCAAAAAACATCACTTCAGTCTTACTTTCATTAAAACTTAAAGAAAAGTAGCCTATGGATCCAAGCGGGAGCAAATAAAGAGAGGGCCTAATACTGAGCCCTGTGGGACCCCATAAGACAGAGGAGCAGAGGAGGACACCAAAAATCTCCACAAAACCTTCCAAGTAGGACCTGTAGGTAGTTATAAGACCTGTACAGTAGTTATTATAAAACTATAACATCTATGTGTGTGTCAAATATAAGTTTATCAGTTTGGCCCTAAACAAGTTAATCTAAGTGACAACTTAATTGAGGCTAAATTTGCCATCATGTTACTTGCAACTCTACTATCATTTTGATTTATTTTCCCCTATATTTGATATTAAAAATGTGAAATGAACAATCCTGGGGTGGACAGTCAACATTTTCGAAATATTAAACACCTCATTTTACTCGGCTTTGTACTATAAAGTGCCAGTTAATCTAGTGCCTCAAGGTCCCACTACAGGAACTCCACTCATCCTCTTTCCTACTTCCTCCCTCTTTTCATTTTCATCCTGTCCTCTGCCTCACTCTTTACCCCTCACCTCTCGTTCCCTCAGATAGTGAAGAATACTTGGCAGTGCGTAAGTGCCCTCCTGACCGTGGCTGCTCTCCAGGGCCGCTCGTGGTGTCGACTGCGAGAGATCTTGACTTTAGAGTCAAGTATTCTGCTGAGGGCACCACAAAGGCCTGCGGGACTACCCACCTTCACAAAATACTCCAAGATCTCAGGCTTTTGTACTTAGCCTTCTTTGTTCACCTGTCCACTTGCTCTGTTTTTCAGAGTGGAAGGCGTTTCATTTTTGCACAACAAACCGATTCAAATACTTGTTGTTTCTATTCCTTCATATGGATGCTCCATTCCACAGGTCAATCGCTCATTAGTGATTTTCCCAGTACATAAGGATGACAAGTAGTCCAAAAACAAGATAAAATGATGATTAAATCACAGATTAGACTGATATGTTATTTAAATGCAAAAGTAGCAAAATAGTTCAGGTGCCATAAAGACAGAAAAGATTATCTTAATATCCTTCAGATTTTGTATGTTCAAATTTGGCGCATCATTCATGAGAAATACCTTTGGCAGGACTTGAAGTGCCAAGTTTGTACTTATAGTCTCTGGTCTTTATATACTTTCATTGTATGGAAAAGAGCAGTGTGAAATTTCTTCAAAATATCTCCTTTTGTGTTCCACAAAAGATACAATTCATACATACGGAGCTCCGCATATGACATGAAGAGGGGGAAAACAAGGTAACAGCCACAAATAAAGAATATTTGTACGATTTATTCATTCATTCCTTTAGGTAAAATGTGTCTGATTTAACTGAACTAAAACAAGGAAACAAATTAGTACAACATAATAAATTCCTGACTTGTGGCCAGAAAAAATGACATTTCAGAATGACTTGAAGGCGAGTAATTACTGAATTTTCATTTGTAGGCGAACTATTATTTCAGTTCAAGTGTTTCAGATTATATTGTTCTTGTTTTCTCTACATATTTCATTTGGCTCATCATGCTCTCACTCTCATCCACAAAGTTCAGTCATTGAAATCTCTTCTTTTCTAGCTTTATCTCCCCTTTCACAGTTGAATTGGAGCTTCTTTCTCTCTCAGTGGTTCAGCTGTGTGTGCAGTGGTGTGAGAAGCTCCTGTGTGGAGCGGAGGGGGGTGATCAGCCTGTCTGATGTTCTTATTAGCATTACAGAGAGCTGCGCTCACACATACAGCCAGACACTACTGGAGCTGCACCTGCAAGACAGGGGCTTAACACACACACAGACACGCACACACTCTATATATATATATATATATATAGCTACCTTTATATTTTACCAAGGATATTTGGGGGTCCTGGACATTAGTGTATGAGTCACACACTATATACATTCCTAAAACCTCATCTCATTTGTGTTCAGACACAAAAATGGTGACTCATGGCACCAAATTTAATGCGACTTATCCCAAACCGCATTAGTGCTAAATTTTGCGCTGTTTTTTTGTTTGAAACAATGACAGGGGACAGAACTTTCATTTGTGTATTTACAGGCTATTTTTACAACCGTTCCTTCAAGCAGCCTTTAAGAGAAATACAGAAGTATTTTGTTTGTGAATGAATTGTATCAAGTACAAAAACAACTCCTTTTAACATGGACTGAACATTTTACCCGTGATCAGAACTCTGTGCAGAGTGAATATAAAGGCACTTTTGTAAAGACAGAAACCTTGAAGCAAGCTCAAAGCAGCAGCACAACAAAATGATAAAGACCTCCAAAAGAAAAACAAGTTCATGTTTGCTTTCTTGTCATTAAAAGCCCACACCTCCTTCAACATCCTGTCGATAATGACGGTTCAGGTGATCTATTACTAAAGCCTAGCTGCCCTCTCAAGAGCCTTTTAGACTCACGTCAACTTTGTCAGCGCAGTGGCCAAGAACCTCAATCCAGCCAGCTGCAAAACAAATCAATGTCTGAAAGCCTTTTAAATCTCTTTCCTCTGTTTTTATATTCCAAACGGCAGACCAGAAAATAGTGAAAATGGGAAAAATAACACTACCCAAAGAACACCTGGAGAGAGAAATAAAGCAATCGAGTGCATTGTTTTTTTTTTTTTGTTGTTGTTGTTTTTGATGAATTTTGATGGAGTCAGTATGTTCTTTCATAATTTATGATGAGTGAGAAACCGAAAGTTTTCTTCACTTTTTTTTCAAAGGACTGGTTGTACATTTTCATTTCTACTATATAAACACTTTAGTCAAAGGGCCATAAACCCTTTTATAGTATTTTTTTATTTACTAAATATTTCACAAGTCATCATCCAGTCCAAATTTAAATAGTTAGAGGAAGTTGTTTTTTTTCAAACTAATTTTACTGTTGACTTAAAAGTAACTATGAGAATTTAAGTTTAAAGAACTAGAAATGTTGGAGAAAAAGGAGGGGGGGAAAAAATATGAGGGTGAAGTATTTCCTGCTTATTTCTCTGGAGTTCTAGAGACAGGGCGAGAGAGAGGGCAGAGACATGGTAAGCTGTCCTTGCATTCAAAAGTGCACAGCTACGTGAGCTGAGAAACAAAGCAATCATGGATCACTCACAGGAGTGGATCAACCCATTTCCAGTAGACCAAATGTAACAGCAAACAATAAAGGCATGGTAATATGTGTGTAATAGGCATGTAATAACACTGTAATAAACTGCTCAGCACATTTTCTAAGTTTAAATAATTCCAGTTGTGTTTACTGAGACGCTATCATGAATTCTGTGAGGAATTAATCCGTGTTATGTAATAATAACACCCGGCACTTATGCAACAAGGGCCCGAGACACATTTTAAATGGTTTTCACCCTTAAATGTCAGTGTATTTAATGCCGCTCTACTGGCTATTTTCACAAGACAAAGAAAAAAAAAATTATCAGACATGGCCTTGACAAAGCTGGAGTACAGAAAGTGAGACGTGATATAAGAGGAATTAAAGGTTGAACTTCAGAGGGATAAGTATTTTATAATGTTTTGAGGGTTGTGAGTCACTACAGGGCATTTGGGGAATTTTTATTTGTATGAAGGATAGAAAACGTTGATAGAATTGGAAATATTTAATTTTAAAAGGAAGGCAGTAAATTATAAATAATATTATTACCGATATTACATCAATACTAATTGACAGCCTTTGCGATTTTCTTAATTACAATAAGTCAAATGCTATTGTTAATTGCTTTTCGTTCTTCATTATTTTTTAAGGAAAAAAAAATTAATCAATATTTATAGTCAATGTGACAGGAATGTGACGTTTTGAGTGCATCATGGTTATTGTTTTAGCCAATGAGAAGCCGCTGTCAAATCATTATTCATGACACCATGTGACCTTTTGCTATGAATGGAGCACAGAGAGTTGTGTTTACTCCCTCTAGCTTTTTTTTTAAAGCCGTGGTGTGAACTGACTTGCTAAAATGAGCGGTTTCATGACAATTTAATGTGCATTCACACACAAGCACATTCACTTATGCATAAATATGCAAACAAAGATAGACGACTGTTTGGTTGGTAACCCTTTTCTCAGCGCTGCTATCATGCCCAGTTCATTTCACAATACAAGTGTTTGAACAAACAATTGATCTGTTCGCTGCTCCTTCACCTGTTCCACACACTCTAAGTCCAAAAAACACTGCATATACACACAGTGTGGTCCAAAGAGAGTAAAGCTTCATCCTTCAATAATCAGCAATGCCACTGGGCTGACATCATGTCTGTCTCCATGGTGACGCCTCTGCCGGTCGGAAATCCGTTAGGAGAAAGGCTGCGGCAGCCGTGAGTGTCAGGAAACAACCGGCGTGGAATACTAAGCACGTTGAGGTTAATGTTTGCACATTTGCCTATAGGCGCTCATGCGAATCAACACATACATTTCACCTTATTGACAAAATCAGAGATGTCAAGCTGATATATAACCTCCAGATCTAGACTTTTCGGTGACGCTCGAAATGAAGTGCATTAGTCTTGTTTTTCTGAGCTGACCAAATAATGCCACTCCGTCCATCTCCAGTGCTCTAACGTCCCGCGCGCTGTTTGGCACTTGATCTGTCGGCTCTACTGGGACATTCTTGTATTTTTAACTTCCTTCGACCCAATTGTGACAAAGAAGTCAAGCTGCTATTTATAGTCACACAAAAAGACAGATTTGAACTCCAGTGAATTCTGATTCGCCTCAAATTAAATCCACGTTCAAGGGGAACGTGCACTGCTGCTGATCAAATTAGCAGTCTACTACAAAAGCACATATGCATACAAATTAGCTGTGGCTTCAATTAGGAGAAATTCATTTCAAACGCTAAGAAAGATCTATTTTAACATTTGTAAAAGACCAATGTGAGTGGTGCAAAAGTTGTCCCTGCAATGCTACATTGTTCTGTTTAATGGAACTAATGGAACCTTTCCAATTCATTAAAAGTTCTTTATAATGGCAAAAAGGTTCTTCGGGTTCTTATCTTATAGAAATCCGTAGCTATTTTAGACAGTGGATATGTACAATCTCATTCAGGAGTTTTCATGTGATCTGATTACGCCTCAATGACGATTATGTTTAGGGGCGGATCTTAATTCTTTACTTAAATTGTACATTTTCATATCAAATCAAGTTCACATGAAATTGCCCAAAACACTTCTGTGTGCTCTCAAACGCTTCCATGCCTTGATCATTTAGCCAATCACAATCATATCTGATGAGCATGTGAACACAACGAATCAAAGGTGTTTACAATTACGCTCAAAGAATCACATAAATTTCAGTACCGAATTGGTACTTTTGACAACACTAACCTAAACCTAACCTTAAAGGAGTAGTTCACTTTTCAAAAAACTTTTGCTGATAATTTACTCACCCCCATGTCATCCAAGTTATCCATGTCATTCTTTCTTCAGTCAAAAAGAAATTAAGGTTTTTGATGAAACATTCCAGGATTTTTCTCCATTTAATGGACTTTACCAAACGGTTCAAGGTCCAAAAGACACTTTCAGTACAAACTGTTCAAAGGGCTTTAAACGATTCCAGACGATGAATAAGGGTCTTATCAAGCGAAACAATTGCTCATTTAATAAAAAAAATATATCAAAATGAATGTTTATCAAAATTAACGAATCTTTTTTCGTGTCATTTGGTTCATTCAACGAACGAAATGAACCAATTGACTCGAAAAAAGATTTGTTCATTTTGATGAACGAGTTCAAACAGGAGAGTCACGAACGAGCATCACAGAACAGAGCAAGGCGACCATTTGAGCTTATAAAACTTAAACTTTGTTATTTATTTTTTAAATGAGCAATCGTTTCGCTTGATAAGACCCTTACTCATCGTCTGGAATCGTTTAAAACCCTTTGAACAGTTTGCATTTTGCACTGAAAGTGTCTTTTGGACCATGAGAAGTCCACTGAAGTCCATTATATGGAGAAAAATCCTGTAATGTTTTCATCAAAAACCTTAATTTCTTTTCGACTGAAGAAAGAAAGACATGGACATCTTGGATGACACGGGGGTGAGTAAATCATCAGCAAAAGTTTTTTTTTTTTTTTTTAAAGTGAACTACTCCTTAAAACAAATGTAGTTACATTATATTGCCCAGCACTTTCCTAGGTAATTACACCTTAAGTAAATACACACAATATTCAACAATATTACTGAACTGCCTGCATTGACACCATTATATGTAAACTGAACATCACTGTTTTCTCCAGAGCTGTAAAGATAAATTAACAAAATTAATAACTAATGATATTTACAATGGAGAAGAATCAACACTGAACTTACAAAAGCTGGACAATGACTCAATTTTCTTCTAGAGCTTCCATATAGCCAAAACAAACTTTGTTGGAATATTTTACTGATCCTGATATCATTATAAAGCTGCCTTGAAACAATCTGTCTTGTAAAAAGCGCAATATAAATAAAGGTGACTTGACTTGATGTACCGTCAAATAAAATGCAACCATAGTTTCTCATGAGATGTTCTTCACACTAAGAAAAAGAGTTTCTTTTAAGAATTGTTCAATGAAATGTTCTTTAGGGAATACAAAATTGTTCTTTTGTGGCATCACTATAAAAACCTTACTTTTCGGTATCAAATAAAAAACAGAATAAAAAAAAGTTATCAACCGTATTAAAGAAAAAAAAGACTACTAACTTCTAAGACTAGTCTAAGCAGTTTATGCAACCACCCCCTGGTCCTAAGATAGACTTGTTTGCATTATTAAATGTAAATATATTGGATTTTTTTTCCTTCATCTGACAGGCGAAAACTTGTAATAATTCAAACAAACGCCAATAATCATTATATTCTAAACTAATTTATCTTGAACTGCCTGTACAACATAGACAGACAGGAGAACAGGCACAACCAGCACACTTTATGACTGCTGCAGTGCTGTCCAGTTTTGATTAGCAATGCAATTTCTCTAGGCTCTCTGGGCTCCACCGGAGAGCCCGGTTTAGTCGTCACACACTCATAGCGCTCACATGCAGAGGCTCGTGAACCCGTCGGCTTCACAAACGGCTGTAAATATTCCTCAAAGTGCAAAGTCCACATCAAGGCCTGACTGAATCACCTCGATCATTCTTTCTTGTTTGTTGTCGAGATATTGATCTCCATCGCTCTCTTTCTCTCTTGTCTCTTGCCCCAGTAAATCTTCAGCAGGCTTTAATTGGAAGCAAAGGCCATTGTCTCAGAATAGGCTAATTTGCCAGATGCAAACAGGAAAGTGGGTTAGCCCAAAATGAAAATAGAAATAAAAAGATAAGGGGTGAGAATCCAAAGTTTGATGTAAAACATCATGACCGTGTCAAAAAGCAGACTCGCCTGCTGTATTTCGACATGGCAAATGCATTGGCGACATACTTGTGGTTGCTCAATCAGATCTACATGCATTCGAATGTATGCATCTGCCGAGAGAAGACACTTACCATTCACAAGTACCAATCTTGAGAATCTAATTACACCAATCAAGATAACAGGACTTTAATTGCCACTTGAGATCATAAACGGATTAACTCACAGGCAATACCGGGCATCTGCCCAGGGCACCAGACCAGAAGGGGGCACTCATGAGCCAAAACAACACTTCATATTTACTATTTACAGATTTAAATGTATTTTAAAATACTCAATGCAGTCCTGATTACTGTTTATTATTCAGCGCAGTCTCATCCCAAGACGTCATATAACTGACGTCTTGGAACGTCTTTTGACCATACGTCAACATCCGCCTTTTTACGTCGGTTAGATGACATTATCGGATCCTAACCCTACCCCGTCACCTAACCGATGTTAAAGGTAAAGCGTCAGTTGTATGACGGCCCGGGATCGTCATGTAACTGTCGTTTAAGGGTACCCTAAAAAGGCGTACGTTGACGCATGGTCAAAAGACATCCCAAGACGTCAGTTATGACTTCTTGGGATGAGACTGTGTTATATTATTAGTTAGTAAGGTAGTTGTTAACTTTATGTAGAATATGGTCATGCAGAATGAGTCATTAAAGGCCTCCATGTAAGTTTTTTTTTAACTTTTAGTATGAGTATGTTAGCCTTAAAGTTATAAATAAGCTGATGTGTTCCAAAACAATGACAAAATTTGCATTTCGAAGATATAACCATTCAAATTACAGTCTCTCGCTTCCTCTAAAATGGATCACGGATTTTTATGACATCACCGCAGACTTCAGCTTCTCAACACATCTTCTGTTCTGTCCAATCAAATGCTCTCTAGAATCTAAAGCTCCGCCCCCTATGCTATAAATTCCACCTGGCCAAAGCGACTGTTGACACGTCACAGAGCAATATGGGTTGGAGATGCGTGTTCGGTTGCTCAAACGCTCGAGTTATATTCAGTTCGCCAACTGTACGTTAGTTAAGAACGAAATCGAATTTATTCACACCTCTACTATTGAATCAAAAACGTTGTAAAACAAATACGACACATAACCGTAGAAAATAAACCAAAACCAAACCCCAACCCTGAGTAAATGTTCTAATATTACTCAGCACTTAAAAGTATAAAAGTGTAAAACAAAGCATTTCATTTCATATCTGAACAATACTGTGACCGATGTAATTGAATCACTTCGTGATGAAAACCTTGCTTTGGCACAGTGAGAGATCTGTGACATCCAGGCCATGCTGATGTCCTAAACTTCACAGATTTAGAATTTCCTCATCAAGTGCGATACAGCATTGACTATCTTGACTAACACAATCTCCTTTCTTCTCCACTCACCCTTCTTAGTTTATTTCCTGGAACGCGCTTAGAAGTGCTGCTGCATAAATGTTCATTACTCAGTCGGATTGCACACAGCGCTGGCCATTCATGGTCGCTCAACAAAGCTGTAAATTGGCTGCAACGTGAAAAACACTGAAACAAACATGCATCGCTGTGCTTCGGTGCTGCTCATTTAACATCATAAGTGTAAGTGACCCAGTCTCAGACAACAACTCTCCCAAGCAAAAAAAAAAAAAAAAATCACACACTTTCATTTACTTGCGCGATACAATCCACTGACAAATCCATCCCTACTCCCACAAGTGCATACTTACACACGCTATGCACTCAGCCCATTCATTCTTTCTACTCATACAAACACAAAGATATTAACGTTGTTTGAAAGGCAAAATGGATATTGGTTGTTGAACAGAATACTTTTGTTTTTCCAACACACTTTCGTGGAAATTTGTAACTATTTTATGGTTTGGTGAATTAGTGGTGAATTTCACCTTAGAAAAAACAACAATTTTTAACAATGTTTTTCTATGAATCAAATCATACAAATTCATATGAATTCACAACCAATTTTTCAAAATGTAAAATAGTTCATTTTTTTCTCATGAGATCAGGTCGGACATTCACTATTTACGAGTGAAACAGGATATTCATTGAAAAAAATGTATATTTTCTATATCAAGAACTGATTAGAAGATCAAAAGTGAGCATTGCAAATGCATAATCATGTGAAGATTTGTATTTTTTAAATCAGACTTTTTTGAGAATAGGAAAACTACAATTTATTGCAATGCATTTGAACTATTTGTAAATTATATCTGTACTTTAACATCCTAATTATATGCCTAATATGCCAAAAATGGCTCTGTTACATTGTTTCTTGTCTCATCAAATTCAATTATGAATTAAACGAATCATTTAAATGATATATTTTCAATGGCAAATGGCAACATTTGACAAAAAATAAAAATAAAAAAATAAAAATCAAGTATAGTTTGCATCACTGATTTTAATATTTCTTATACTGTAATTGTTAAGCTACACTGTAAATGGGTTGCTGTAAATTTTACAGTAGCCAGTAAGCTACTGTAAAAGTGTTTACAGCATCAGAACTGTAATTTCATTTACAGTAATACAATCATATACTATTAATATTTACAGTATGAGCACTGTATTCTTCATTTACAGTACAAGTACCATATTTTTAATTTACAGTAATAATACTATATATTGTATTCATGAGTGCAACAAATATATTTTTATTTACAGTATTAGAATTGATTTCCTATTACACAATTCGTTTTTTTTTTTAAAATTTACGGTAGAAAATAATTACAGTAGTAAACACATATTTTCCCATAATCCTTGGCTATTTACAGTATTATACTGTTGTGTTGGCGCATTAACAGTATTATACTGTACATATTACAGTAAAATACAGTTCAAATTACATTGAACTCTTTCACCATTAAAACTGAAGCATTGTTTTCTATGCACAGTGAATAACAAAATGTAACTTTTAAAACTTTTTTTGTCAATTCAGGGCCTCGCATTGACCAACTCGAAGTGTGCACCATGCTTGCAACAGTCCTGCATACAGTCACTCTTAGGAACACTGTAAAAATCAGCCAATCATATTAAAGCTTGCAATTTTAGCCAGCTCTAGCCGCTTTTGTGTGCAATCCGCATCAGAGGCTCTCTGAACTCGCTGTGGGCATGGTCTCGAGTCTGAGACTACCTTCTCAGAAGCAAGATTAAAGATTCACGTCTTAGGCGGTTTAGGATGTTTTCTCGCCTTAACATCATTCATATTCATCACAAGCCTGTCCTCTAAGTCTTAAAGTCACTGAGCTAACTTTTAAGTGCCTGACATTCATCCACAGCGCAGTCTCACTTTACCATCTCCTCATAAGCAGGGTTCTTCTCAGAGCTTATGAATATCAATACAGCCCTCGGGTAACTAAAATCACTTGAGCCGTAATGGCACTTTGTCTGGTAAGTTTCAATTATTATGCCGGGCTATTCTTTATTAATAAACCCACATCCTGACTCACACTCTTTTGGAAGATTACAAACAGAATCCCACAGTAAATCATGGACATATGGAACAGTTGATATTAGACTTCCGATTTAAGGATCTGAACCACTTAACCCTAAGTATTAAACTCTGGAACTCCTTTTTTTTAACCAATCCCATCCAGTTTTCATTGACATAAAATCTTATTCTTATTATGTAACAGGATATTTTCAATATTATATTACAGTGATTCTAATGACATGAAATATTTAAGTAAATGAAAACTGTTTATCAACGTTTTGAACATCTCAATATTAGGGCTGTGCAAAAATTAATTGTGATTTATCGCATCCAAATATATATATATATATATATATATATATATATATATATATATATATATATATATATATATATATACATAATCTATATTATAATTTTATATATGAATAACACATTTTCTTAAATATATACAAGCATGTGTGTGTATTTATATATACAAAATAATTATATACAGCACACACAAATATATTATGTAAACACAGACTTTTATTTTGGATGCGATTAATCGCAATTAATTTTTGTAAATATATAAATATATATATATATATATATATATATTATATTCAGGATGTTTTTCAATACAGTACAGTACATTCAGTACATTTGTTATTTTTTTTTTTGCATTACAATGATTATTAAAAAATGGAACAAAAGCGTGAAATATAAATAAAGCTCATTCTTATTCTGATGATAATAATGTTAATAATCATCATCATCATAAAAAGTAATTTCTTGTCTTTTTGCAATAATTTAATTCTATAATTTATGGGTGAAACGTGATATATTTTGTGAGTTTTTTTCTAGGAAATGAATATTCAAAACACGTAACAAACTGTTGATGTTTCAAGTTATTTAAAACAACCGGGAACAGGAACCAAACAGAATTGTGTTATTAAAATTGTTAACAACCACACTGCAACGCTACGACCAACACTCACAACACCCTACTATTGTTTTTGCGAGTTTTGCCAGTGAGATAAAGTCAGGATAGTGTTTGACAGTCAGCCCTGTATCAAATTCGATGTAAATAAAAATAACTAATCAAAGTAACGAAGCCATCTCATCCTGTTTTGTGGGAACAGAAGTTCTCACGGACAATCAAAGCACTTCCTTCCACCCTGACGTGACGTCCTCCATCGCCACTTTTTCCTGGCCTTGCCTTCATAGCACAGCATTGCAGTAATTACCACACAGATACATAATAGTAGCCACGCTCACTAAAGCCCAGCAGCCTCTTGAGTTCTGACTCACGCTTTAATTAGACTAAAGAGAGGCGGAAGGAACCGGCCAGCCTCCAACTTCCATTCTCTCTCCTTCCAAACTTCATGATTGGTTCACGTTTCCTTCTTTTAAGACCCTATGTCTAGATCCTCATGTCTCTCTTCCCAGGTTCTGGCAGAGAAGTCAAATGGTTTAGTAAAGTGCTGTGGGGTTGTGAATTGATTTGGGTTTTGTAGCTCAATGAGTCATCGGCTCTGAGTCGTAATCTAATGCAGGGATGTGTGTGTGTCTGTGTGTGCGTGTGTATTTATTCTCTAGAAAAGATCATTTTCATTACATTATTACAGTAACACAATAATTTAAAAGGGTATTGTACAGAAACTGGTGGGAGAAAACCTATTAATTGTTATTAGAAAAAATGTCAAAATACCGAAAATCTTCATGGACTTGGGACTTATTTGGAAGCACTTTGTTTTACAGTCCTGTACCTAATATCTATAGTTACAATAACTGGGTAATAGTTAGGTACTAACCCTGAACCTTCCCCTAAACCTAACCTTAACACATATAGTTACCTTATATTACCCAGTACTTTTTAGGTGAGTACACTGTGCACTGTTTTTATGCAAAATTATTTAAATATTTAATTATGTCATTAAATTGTTTTTGATTTTTTTTTTTTTACATATTTTTGTGAAACCCTCCCATTTATCTCCAAAAAAAGAAAATCTCGAGAAGTTTCTGACTCACATTTCTTGAGACACATGTCAAGCTCATATTAATTCTGTATTCCCACTTAAGGCCTTATCCGCATAGAGTTTTCCTTTTCTCTAAAATTCCGGAGAGGAGACAAGCACGTGTGTGCGTGTGCGCCTGTGTGTTTGTTGTGATTGTGTGAGTGCATAAGCACAGGTCCAATGGCTTTGAATAATGGATGGGGCTCATGTTTGTTCGAAAGTGCACCATTTCTCCCCAGCTGAAATGTGTCGCTGCATGAATATTAATGCAGTGGAGTGTTTTGTCCATCCCTACACTACCATCTCACTCCACGTATATCCCTCTTAGATGCCTTAAAGAGTGGCAAACATCCCCAAATGTCCACTGTCCATAGATGCACACTTTACTCTCTCCGTCCTGACAGAATGTTTTTCACAACCTTCTAAAACAGCTGGATTCACCTGAAAATCAAATCACAAGGGATATAACATTTGCATATATCTAGAATTTGGCACAGTGTAGACTTTGGATAGACTTCAAATTAGGACCGGGCACCTTGAAGCGGGAGTTATGGGAAGATTTTAGTGACTTTAAAAATAGAAAAATCATTCAAGTTTTCATGTCATTATGTTACCAAACAGCACATTCTGCCCCTTTCCAAATACTACATAGTAATGACTTTTAATACTTTAGTACAGTGTGTATCTTAATGTGAGCCCAACACTAGTGATACAAAAAACATAAATAGCCACTGAGTGTCACATGACTTTCAACAGAGGGTAACAAACACACCTCATGTTCTTGACATTAAAGATATGACTCTAATAAACATAGTTAAGACTTTGGAGTTCAATCCTCACTCATCAGACCACTTTTTAAAAGTTGGGAATAGTAAGACTTCTTTTTAATTTATCTATTTGCCTTCTTTTTTTAAAATGCAGTAAAAACTGATAAATAATACTGCAATTTAAAATAACAGCTTTCTATTTTAATTTATTTAAAAATTAAGTGTATTCATGTGACGCAAAGCTGAAATTTAAGCATCATTACTCCAGTCTTCAGTGTCACATGATCATTCAATGTCAATATCAATGCTGAATATTGTAGTTGAAACCTCTTTGGTTACAATAGGAATAGGAAGGAAGGAAGGAAGGAAGGAAGGAAGGAAGGAAGGAAGGAAGAGGAAGGAAGAGGAAGGAAGGAAGGCAGAGGAAGGAAGAAAGGAAGGCAGAGGAAGGAGGGAAGAAGGGAAGAGGAAGAAAGGCAGAGGAAGGAAGGAAGGAAGGAAGGAAGGAAGGAAGGAAGGAAGGAAGGAAGGAAGGAAGGAAGGAAGGAAGGAAGGAAGGAAGAAAGGAAGGAAGGAAGAGGAAGGAAGGCAGAGGAAGGAAGGAAATCAGAGGAAGGAAGAAACGAAGGCAGAGGAAGGAAGGAAGAAAGGAAGGAAGGAAGGAAGGAGGGTGGCAGAGGAAGGAAGGAAGGAAGAGCAGGAGGAAGGAAGGCAGAGGAAGGAAGGAAGGAAGGGAGGAAGGAAGGCAGAGGAAAGAAGTGATGGCAGAGGAAGGAAGGCAGAGGAAGGAAGGATGGCAGAGGAAGGAAGGAAGGAAGGAAGGAAGGAAGGAAGGAAGGAAGGAAGGAAGGGAGGAAGGGAGAAAGGGAGGAAGGAAGGATGGCAGAGGAAGAAAGGAAGGCAGAGGAAGGAAGGATGGCAGAGGAAGGAAGGAAGGAAGGAAGGAAGGAAGGCAGAGGAAGGAAGGAAGGAAGGAAGGAAGGAAGGAAGGAAGGAAGGAAGGAAGGAAGGGAGGGAGGAAGGAAGGCAGAGGAAGGATTGAAGGAAGGAAGGCAGAGGAAGGAAGGAAGGATGGCAGAGGAAGGAAGGGAGGAAGGAAGGAAGGCAGAGGAAGGAAGGAAGGAAGGAAGGAAGGGAGGGAGGGAGGGAGGAAGGCAGAGGAAGGAAGGAAGGAAGGAAGGAAGGCAGAGGAAGGAAGGAAGTAAGGAAGGCAGAGGAGGGAAGGAAGGAAGGAAGGAAGGAAGGAAGGCAGAGGAAGGAATGAAGGAAGGATGGCAGAGGAAGGAACGAAGGAAGGAAGAGGAAGGAACGAAGGAAGGAAGGAAGAAAGGAAGGAAGGAAGGAAGGAAGAGGATGGAAAGAAGGAAGGAAGGATGGCAGAGGAAGGAAGGAAGGAAGGAAGGAAGGAAAGAAGGAAGGAAGAAAGGAAGGAAGGAAGGAAGGAAGGGAGGGAGGAAAGAAGAGGAAGGAAGGAAGGAAGGAAGGAAGGAAGGAAGGAAGGAAGGAAGGAAGGAAGGAAGGAAGGAAGGAAGGGAGGAAGAAAATAAGGAAGGAAGCGAGGAAGGATTCTTTTGAAGAATGTTGGTAAACAGAAAGTTGATTGACCCCATTGACTTCCAGAGTAGCCTAGTAAAAAATAAAAAAAAAATATATGAAACATCAATGGCGAACATCAAATATGGTTACCAACATAGAACGAACATTCAAGGATATCCAGTGAAAACCAGACTCGCCGGTGTTTAGAGTTTTTCATTATGAAAGGCTATTTGGGGTACATGTTCTAAAGGATCACAGGGGCTCTGTGCTGGAGTTGGGCTGTGAGCGTGTTTACTCCAGGATGGTTTGTGTTGTACTCTGGAGATAAGGATATTATAATTGGCTCATTGAGTGTGGTTTGCATTCGACACTAACTGCAGCTGTGCCACACAGGCTTCAGAAAGCCAGCAAGTATGTCAGATTTAGACATCAGAGTCAACAGATTAGACCTCATACACAAGTCAACATGTGTGTCTCCACCACAGCATCTGAGACATATATGGACACATTAAAGAGAGTTTAGAAGATCTGTAATTATGACTAGAACAGGAATACTATGATTATTTTTAAACCGGACATTGAGGCTAGCATTGTTAGCATTGAGGCTAATATAATGTTAACATGCTCTTAAAAGTTGAAAAAATACATTTATAGTATTTATATAAGCTTTCTCTTTCAGGAAAAAGGATAAAAGATATTAATGACTCATTTTGTTCATAAGGGCATACACAATTTTATGATTTGTGAGCTTCTGCTATCAAATAGCTATTATATACTGTATTTTGAAAAGGAAAAAAGTCCTTTGATAGCTATATCAAATACAAATTCCTGTTTCAATGGGAAACACACTCATGAAAACAAAATGGGCAATTAAATGCTAAAAAGTGTCCGTGTCAGTGGTATTTAAAGTAAGTTGGAAAGGAAAATGGATGATGGGATTGTTTGGGGAAGTATGGTCTATTTCTAACCCTGCCACCCTTTCAGGCCTTTCACCATCTCTCTCTTTCAAAGCCACAAATAACTCCATCTCATCTGGTTACAACAGCCTACACAAGGATAGTTAATCAACCAGGAGGGCATAGAAACAAGACACTCCAAATGGGAAAGGGAGAGAAGACTTGAGTTTGGAGCAGACAAGAAATTGAGATACTTGCATGTCGTGTATGAGCATAAAAAAAAACTGAAAAAAAAATAAAATAAATAAAAGCTAACTTTAAATTTCATCATAAAATCAAAAGAATTGAATAAGACATTCTTTTGCATAAACAAAAATAGGTGATGCATTAAAGTTCAACGTTTATTTTTAAAATGGTGGAGTTACACGTTAATTTTAGTGCAATTAATTATTATTACTAATTAATAGTATTATTTTAGAGATTTTTAAAGAAAAAAAGAAAATACGCATATATATATATATATATATAGAGAGAGAGAGAGAGAGAGAGAGAGAGAGAGAGAGAGAGAGAGAGAGAGATTAAAGATAAATTCTCTTCTCTAAAGTGTGTTTGAGTGTATCTGCTTTAAAGCATCTCTGTCTGGATGTGTGCCATGTGGCATGAGAGGCATAACAGTAAAACAAGAAAAATGACCCCTTAGGAGTCCACAAACTTTAACACACACACACACACACACACACACACACACACACACACGTCTTTGGTCTCATTCCATGGCAGACTTCCTCACCGAGCTCATCTGCAGTTAAACGCTTCTTCATCTCACACCAGGGGCTCTCACAGTCCCGTCCTCCAATCAGAGCACACATTTCACACGCAACCTGGCCAATTATAGCCCTGTTTCGTAAGAGCTCCCCAACAGCAGCCCCATTCCTGTGCATTCATATAAATGATGGAAGACTGGGTGAAGGAATGAGGTGGAAGGGGAAACTAGACGTCACTGGTCTGACGATATGGCAGTTACCATGGAAACCTAAAGCCCTCATCATGGCGCTTGAGTACCACAACCGAGAGAGAGACACAAAGACATGCCAAAAGAGTTAGAGAGCTAGAAAGAGCAAAACAGGCAAAGATTGACATACAGAGTCAGAGAGGTGGATATAGAGAAAGAAAAAGCCAATCAAAACAACTATAACAGAGATCGTACCCGAGACATTAAATAAAAAAAATGACGGTTGGTTGGAAGGGTAAAATTTAAAAAAAATAATAATAATAATAATATGATTTTTACTCAGCAAGGACTCATTCAACTGATCAAATGTGACAGTATATAATGCCTACAACACATGTATAATGTGAACAGTCTATACATCAAAAAATCCTAAAAAAAAAACCCCAGCACAAATGTGTTCAAGATTAGTAATAATAAATAAACAATTTTTACAAGAGCAATAAATTAGCAAGTTAGAATGATTACTGAAAGATTGTGTGACACTGAAGACTGATGCTGAAAATGTCAACACACACATGCATGTATTTTCAAGAAAAAAAATTTTTTATATATATAATATAAATTATATATAAATCTATATACAGTTTATGCATGAAAATATTTCTTAAATATATACATGCATGTGTGTATTTATATATATAAAATAATTATACATAGTGCAACCACATATATTATGTAAACACAAACTTTTTTTTATTTTGGATGCGATTAATCGTTTGACAGCCCTATCTCAACTAGAGTTATTTTAAATTGTAAGAATATTTCATAATATTACTTTTTTTCTATAATTTTTTTCTGTATTTTTGTTCAAACAAATGCAGGCTTGGTGAGCTTTGAGATTTCTTTCAAAAAGAGAAACTTAACAGAATGTTTGAGAAGCTCCTAAGTGTACAGTGGGATCCAGGTGATGTCAAAGTCCAACATTTGACAAATATTTCTTTTATAAATGTGGTTTAAACAACTTATGCACTATATTTTGCTTTGGTAAGCCACACAATAGCTTTGTGTAAGAAAAAGAAATGCTGTTATTTGCTGAAAATTTTAGAAAATGTTGGTCATCACCATTCACTTTCATTGAAGGAAGAAACCAGCTTGGAAATGCTGCTAGTTGTAGCTATCAGCTTAAAAAGCAGATAATTTTTTGGTTCAGGAGAAGAAAGAAATTCATGCAGGTTTGGAACAACTTATGGGTGGATAAATGATGACAGATCTTTTTTTGGGGGGGGTGAACTATCCCTTTAAAAAGCAAAATTGCATTAGATAATAACCCTTATTAATAACGATCAATAACCAAACTGTTTTTGATGGTTTTAAACCTCTTTTAGCTAACAATAAAAGGTTTTACAAATCTTAAGAAAAACAAACTTGAGATAAATCAAAAGTTTTCAATAAATCTATCATGTTTTAAAGGGATACTCCACTTATTTTGGAAATAGGCTCATTTTACAACTCCCCCAGAGTTAAACATTTGAGTTTTACCATTTTTGAGTCCATTCAGCCAATTTTCTGATATTTAGAAGAATATCAGTAACCAGACAGTTTCTGGTCTCATTGACTTCCATAGGAAAAAAAAAATATACAATGGAAGTCAATGAGACCAGAAACTATCTGGTTACTGACATTCTTCTAAATATCAGAAAATCGGCTGAATGGATTCAAAAACGGTAAAACTCAACTGTTTAACTCTGGGGGAGTGGTAAAATGAGCCTATTTCCAAAAAAAGTGGAGTATCTCTTTAAGGATATTTAGATATTTGTACTAAAAAAAATTCTTTCGGTTCAGAAACCCTTGATTTTTGCAGTGTGGCAGTGTGTGCAACATTAACCGACAGTTGCGTAGCCAAAGTGAAGACAGACGAAAAGCAAAGCCATTTCAGGAGACGAGCAAGTTATTAATTTTCGATGAAATACGCACGATAAGGCCAGGAACGTGTATTGAAGTTACTAGGGTCAATTTTAATTTCATGTTGACTTGAAAGAACCAGATCTTCCACATCCATGACAAATATAATTAAATCCAATTCAAACAGAGTATCTAGGGAATTAATTCATCGCATCAATCTTCCCCTAAATAACGCAATGTGTTATCTCTCCAAAAATGTGAGCCAGGGAAAATATATAATGTAGTTAACTCCATTTTTGATAACTGCAATGATGAAACCGCTTCTTCAGGCTTCTTCAAATAATCAATTTTCAGGAGATCTGAAAATCATATTTCAGGCTTGCGTGGTCTACAATGTTGTTTAAAATCCAAATCAGAGCTTTTTGGTTTCAAGGCAGAGACTGTTACATTCAAGTCTTGCTCAATAACAAGAGAGTTATAAAGAACTTTAACTGGCAATTCAAGCTTGTTCAATTTTTCAGGTGTGTGGTTTTGCTCTGAAAATGTGTCAGACTGTTCGTGCTGGCAGGTGCTTTGGAAAAAGCCTGATCCACATTTCTGTGTTCTGAAGTGAAAATGAGACCTGCTTCAGTCTTGTTAGGAGACTTCAAATGTTCCCTCAAACACTCTGGATTTACAGACTACACATCGACAAACACACCACCCTTAAAAATAGTGCCCCAATATTTCACAAAATGAAAATTCTGCCATCATTTGCTTACGAAACGTTGTTCCAACAAATATTTATTTTGTCCCTTTTAGGGCTTAACAGTCCCTAGTTTAGCATTCATTGTATGAGAAAGAGCACCGTGAACATTCTTCAAAACATCTCCCTTTGTGTACCAAAAAGGAAGTGGGTTTGGATGGAACGACATGAGGGTAAATAATGGCAGAATTTTCATATTTAACTTCTTTAAATGAAAAGATCGCTGACGACCCAGATTGTAGTTCAACATTCACTGCATAGTAAAATATCACACTAGTAGTGATATGATGGACCATCTGTCAAAATGATTGATGGTGACCTTTGACCCGCCCCCTCCCCATGCCCTGTGTTTGACCCTGCCCCTCCCCCCTGCGTCCTTGGGTGACCTTGTGTCGTATGACCTAGTGTGTAATTGTATAATAGGTGTGGCATGTTTGTGGCCTCGTGATTATAAGGGAATCATTGATATGATGTAAGATTTTATGTTCGAAGGGGATCTCCGATCCTTGTGATTATAAGGGAACCATTGATATGATGTGAGGTTTCATGTTTGAACGGGATCGTCCCACCGCATTCCAGAGCAGATGGGGATTGTATAAATGGATGTGTTGTACTCTTGAATCTCACTCGCTGTTTCTGATTTTATAAAAATGGACAATTTATACTCACCTAAATCCCCAGAGGAATCAGTAGATGATCTGATGGACCGTCTGTCTATGGCGCCAAGAAAGCGGCATGGACATGTGAGTTTGACAAAGTTTCTCCATGAAGCTACGGACTGGTGTAAAGGAGAATTTCTGATGAATAGTGGCCGTGTATTCGGATACATGTTCCACAAACCATCTCGCGTTGTTATGCTCTACACCGGTGACAGCGTTGGTGATTTTAAACCGGGAGAAGACACGTGTCTGGTATTTCCTGAGAAAGACTGGTCTTTATTTTACCGACTAGTGTGGAAGGATCTGAATGACAGTGGTGATGAACCATTGTACATAGCCGAGTGGGATGGGGCAACCCCGGATGTCCGATACCGAGTAGTCGGGGATCATACTAAAAAGAATCCGGATGATTGCGTATACATATTCTGCTGTAAAGACGCGACAAAGCTCGCGAGTCATTCAGGACGTGTACGTCAAAATGAACATCTTGAGCACTATGAAATGCAATTTTTGTTCAACTGGTGCGATGTGACTCTGCTGAGCCGTATTTTTTCGACCATAAACAAGATGTTCAAGTGGTGCGACATGCAAGCCGGATACAGTAAAATTAAAGTGCAACTGTTCCACCCTGAGAGGTGCAGCCGAAGCGGCAGATACAAGTGGCCGGCTCCGCCCATTTACTATGGCCATAAAGCTTCGCGGGGACCCCCTACCCAGTCTCATTTATAAACCATGGGTGAAGACATCACCTCTGCAACCTACCCCGATAAACCATGCGGTCCAGACACCAGGCGTGAAGCAAATCTCAAGAAGATGATGGGTCATATACGAGGGTTGTCTGGTTCATGGTCTGATATGACTGAAAAATGTGTTAATGGACCCGATCCCCCCGGTGTAATGATAAAAGAGGTTCTCGAAATGATGTGCGATTCACAAAGTGCTATTGGCATGATTGATGTATTGTGCATGTTTACCTATGTTGCGGACGTGTGTACGGAGATGAATGTGAAGTCAAGAGAATATGAAGATGATGTAGACAGAACTTTAGAAATGATGAAGATTCTCAACGACATTAACATAATGTTTATCGATTATTTACTGGACCAAAACCTGATGGTATGTCGTGATTTCCTATTCTGGCTAGATTATCCATGATGTTATTACGTTCTATTTACTAATCATTATATAGCAAATTTAGCGTGTTTTATTAATACCATTTTACTCTGTGTGATGGAATAATTTACTAGTGTTGCATCTATTCATTTTACTGTCACTATCATTTTTGAATAAAAGATTGATTCATACCTTTGTAAGTGTTATTTTCTCACTGCATTTGATGCGTCAACAACAACATGACGGAGCTTATGAAAAAAGCGTATTATTCACCGGCCAACCCCGGTTCTTTAGGGGGTAAAAAACGGTTAAAAGACGCTGTCTTAAAAGACACCGGCGTGCGTCTAAGCGATAAGCAGGTTTCAGAGTGGCTATCCGGAGAGGATGCTTACACATTACACAAAACAGCTCCTATAAAATACAAACGCAATAGAGTAGTGGTGTACGGGATTGATACTCAATTCCAGGCTGATCTCGTTGACATGATAGCATACTCCAAAGATAATGACGGTAATAAATATTTGCTAATGTGTATAGATGTGTTTAGCAAGTATGCGTGGGTACGAGTGCTGAAGAATAAGAGCGGTCTCGAGGTTACTAAGGCGTTTGAGTCTATACTCGAAGAGGGACGTGTTCCGCAGAAATTACAGACGGATCAAGGGAAGGAGTTTTTTAACAAACATTTTCAAGATGTGATGAAAAAGCATAAAATTAATCACTTCGCCACTGCCACTGATTTGAAGGCCAGCGTTGTGGAGCGGTTTAATAGAACATTAAAAAGTCGTATGTGGCGATTTTTAACGGCTACGAATTCCCGTCGATACACAGACGTTTTACAGGATCTTATACAAGGATACAACTCTAGTTATCATCGGAGTATTAGAATGCGACCCCTGGATGTTGACAAAGTAAACGAAGGTCAAGTCTTTCAAAACTTGTATGGTGATATAAAGAAGCGCGAGAATCCACTATTTAATTACAAAGTAGGCGACGTCGTCAGAATTTCTAAAGTGCGAGGTCCGTTCGCCAAAGGTTATGAGCAGAACTACACAGAAGAATTTTTCACCATATCCTCTTGTATTCCACGGTGTTCCCCGGTCTACAGACCGACGGTCTGTAGATTACGACGGTGAGGTCATCAATGGTGTTTTTTATGAAAAAGAGTTGCAAAAAATAATTGTGAGTGAAAACAAATCTTTTAAGGTGGAAAAGATTCTAGGTCAGAAAAAACAGGGGAAAATCTACACTTGTTTTAGTGAAATGGCTAGGATGGCCTTCGAAATTTAACAGTTATATTGATAAAAAACTCTGATAGACTTACAATCTCCTTAAAACATGGGTGTGTTATCCGAATGATCTCATACGTGTCGAGGATTGTCATGGATGACCACGGTTTCTACGTCACATTACCCTGCAATGCATCGTTGGCGGTTTATCCAGAAAATCGCATATCCAGCTATACAACCAGCCTAGCAAAAGCTATAAACTTGAAAGGAGCGTGGGAAGTTGGACTCGCTGAAATCGAATATCATAGAAGTTGGTACCCCTTTACTGACGAGGATGGATATTTCACACTACCAGGGCTCGACATAAGCAATGGCCCGATGGCCCGGGGCCAGTAAAAGAGTATGTCGGGCTAGTTGATTGGCCAGTCACTTGCCCGCGCGGGCCAGTAACTGGCGATCAGCAAAACAAACAGCAAACGTCATACACAGTGTGGCGAAGAGTGTCGATGTTACTTCAGGTTATTTATAACGTGTTAAAATGCCAAAGAACTACGAGGCTGTACATTCCTAGAGTCATGGAAAACAAAGTACACCTGGTAGGGATGGATGGGTACCGAAACCCGGTATTAAACGGGACTGAATTTTGAAAGACCACTGTATTGATAAGCTCGGACGTTGCTGTCGCTGGAGAAATACATGTAGGCTATCATTTATTGCTATAAAAAATTAACCATCTCGCTGAGTCATGCCATGCCAGCCATCTCTAGGCCTATATATAATAAAATGAAACCATTTGTCTGTGATGCATTTTGATATTCGCGCAGTCCAGAGAGAGAGAGAGAGAGAGAGAGAGAGAGAGAGAGAGAGAGAGAGATCTCACGCGGTGCCACAGCGCGCACAACACCTGACGGAGGATAGAAATAAACATTCAAGTTATGGTTACACTTTAGATCTGTGATATTATTTTATTTTAGAAAGATTCTTCCAAAGATTATCTAATATATATTTGAGGTAAAACCATTAAAAACTGTATGCGGTCTAGCACAACGTCCTCCCCATCACAGCAGTATATAGTAGCACGCTGTCATTTCTCCTTAACTCAAACTTTAATACAGAATCAGCACGATTGGTGATTGTTGTAAAATGCAGTCACTTCTGTTGCTAAATTGCGGGGCACGTTTAATAATAAAATGAGCTATTAAAAGCACAAAAATAGGCGCAAGAGGTGCTGTTCCCGATGCGCGCGCGCTCCGAAAAAGACCGCAACGAGACAAGTATATACTTGTATAATCAGGGTGTCTAAGCGGATAGCTTGGGAATTTTTTGCATTCAGCGTTATTCCCTTGGCTTTCATGCACACTTTACCTTTGACGGTTCGATACCCGTACGATTTAGGGCCACTAGAACAAAACTCCGTAATATAGTCTCCATTATCTATTTCATTCGTCAGCTCCCCCAAATGATCCCCCAGAGGGGGTTCCCAGTCCCCATCCCTAGATACGAATATTACACTATCTGTGTCAGAATATAGCACTCGATCGCCGAATTTGTCCATCAATTCGTAGAGCTCCAATCGAGCATGAGCCGTTGTAAACGCGCCAACAAACACGTTAATGTCTCGCGTCTTACAAACATCCCCTTTGGCGGGTTTATGCTGAACGAGAGCTACGTCGTCTGACACAAATGTGAAATATGTCAGCGTGTCGGTATTACCAAAAACGGTTCTGGTGAATTCTTCGGGGTCATTCACCAGACTAGTTTGCGGCAGTTGTTCTCTCATGGAGAACCGGCCCCACAAAGAATTCAGCAGTAGCTTATTGATAGCGCGCTGAGCGGGGTTGTACTTGATCTTTTCGGGGTCGAGGTGAATCCCCTCTTTTTCAAAATACTCTTGAATGTACGCCGCTTTCTCAGCGTCTGTGACAACGTTCGACGGATACCCCGTCGCCTGTTGCTTCAATCGCAAAAAAGGTTTTACATAGTCGCCAAACAGTGTATCTGACCGCTGTGGAAAATGCCAAACTTCATCTATCCGGGCTATCGCATAACCCTTCTCCACGGCTTTTAAAAGCTCAATACTAACCCAACACCCCGAGAGGGATCTCTGATCGTCTGTGTGATTACAGGCAGTAGTCTGGTCTACACAATGGGAACATGAGCTTTCCTCCGCATCTGTAAGGGAGAACCGGATGCAATAATTTGCGAGGCGGGTATACGGTTGCTTTGACAAGCCCGTAGTAATTTTCAATCGACTCAAAATCTTTTAAAATAATTTGTGGATGATCGATAGGATAGCTTTTCCGAGCCTGACAGAAGGGGTACAAGCTGGTAAAATCGACGTAACTTATTTTCTCACCCCCGGTAACCTTGTGATAGAGTTTATAAGCATTAGTACGTCCTCCAAACAGCGCGTCTCGTGGTTTCAATCTCTCTGGGGCCGTATAAGTGCTCATAAATTCCATCACAGAGGTGTCGGTCTTTTTCATTCTACCCCATTCACATTCCCAAAGCACTTCGATTTGCAAGCCGTACGCGTTCTGCAGAATCTCAACCTTTTCGTCAAACTGTCTCCTGAGAACGCTGAAGGATACTCCAGACATGGGGTGTGTATGGTGGGGCTCAAAGCGACAGCTATGTCCATGAAAGAGGCACCCATTGTATTCTAACCCATGCTTCACACCATCCTGTTCATAGTAACCGTCTAAAAAGTAGTTACCGAATGATGCTTCACCATAGTTTACAGCATGGTGAATGTCGACGTTCCGAGTCTTTTTTAGATACTCAAGCCATTCAATAGAACCGGCCGAGTAGGACTTAGTCTGGTGGACGTACGCGTTATTATGAGTGAGAGCCAGCGTATTTTTCTCGAGATAATGTGTCTTGAAGACACCCATCGAACAGCTAGCAAGTGTCGTAAACCTGAAAGGGTCAAGCTTGGTGCATTGTATGAATGCTTCCCGGTATTTCATGCATCCCTCGCGTAGTAAAACAACATCGTTTACTCCGTACTCATGCAACTCTTTCCTGAAGTCAAACCACTCACCCTCAACAGTGCTGTACCACTTATCAAACTCTTCGCGTCCCTTATCGGACATGTTATCGTAGTTATAGAACTTTTTGTCGGGGTATGGTCCAAAATAGTTTTCATTTTCCACTCTGTTGAAAAGATGTGGAAAGTAGCCTTTTCCAGCAGTCGTCAAGTCTAACGCGGAGGGCATCTTGGCGAGAGCCATTGGTATGAAAGCATACGAATCTATGTATCGCTGTTTAAAAGACTGATCGTACATGAAAATTAATTTACACCCCTGCATTATAACGTCAAGCACGAGTCCGACCTTGCAAAAATATTGCAAAATTAGAAAAGAATCAAATTTCGAAGCGTAATGGGCTATGAAGCAATAACCTTCATATCGAGGTTGTCTGAAATGGGTGATTAACCGCGCAATACAGTCGACCCCCTCTGCCACAAATTTCTCACCTTTGAACGTGATTGCGCAAACAAAATTGGCCACGTGTCTCCCATTCTCATAGCGGGTTTCAAAATCATAGAAAATGTATTTCTCACAAACCTCCTTAGGCGCGACAGTAAAGGAGTACCAACTTCTGGGATATTCTATTTCAGCGAGTCCAACTTCCCACCCTCCTTTCAAGTTTATAGCTTTTGCTAGGCTGGTTGTATAGCTGGATATGCGATTTTCTGGATAAACCGCCAACGATGCATTGCAGGGTAATGTGACGTAGAAACCGTGGTCATCCATGACAATCCTCGACACGTATGAGATCATTCGGATAACACACCCATGTTTTAAGGAGATTGTAAGTCTATCAGAGTTTTTTATCAATATAACTGTTAAATTTCGAAGGCCATCCTAGCCATTTCACTAAAACAAGTGTAGATTTTCCCCTGTTTTTTCTGACCTAGAATCTTTTCCACCTTAAAAGATTTGTTTTCACTCACAATTATTTTTTGCAACTCTTTTTCATAAAAAACACCATTGATGACCTCACCGTCGTAATCTACAGACCGTCGGTCTGTAGACCGGGGAACACCGTGGAATACAAGAGGATATGGTGAAAAATTCTTCTGTGTAGTTCTGCTCATAACCTTTGGCGAACGGACCTCGCACTTTAGAAATTCTGACGACGTCGCCTACTTTGTAATTAAATAGTGGATTCTCGCGCTTCTTTATATCACCATACAAGTTTTGAAAGACTTGACCTTCGTTTACTTTGTCAACATCCAGGGGTCGCATTCTAATACTCCGATGATAACTAGAGTTGTATCCTTGTATAAGATCCTGTAAAACGTCTGTGTATCGACGGGAATTCGTAGCCGTTAAAAATCGCCACATACGACTTTTTAATGTTCTATTAAACCGCTCCACAACGCTGGCCTTCAAATCAGTGGCAGTGGCGAAGTGATTAATTTTATGCTTTTTCATCACATCTTGAAAATGTTTGTTAAAAAACTCCTTCCCTTGATCCGTCTGTAATTTCTGCGGAACACGTCCCTCTTCGAGTATAGACTCAAACGCCTTAGTAACCTCGAGACCGCTCTTATTCTTCAGCACTCGTACCCACGCATACTTGCTAAACACATCTATACACATTAGCAAATATTTATTACCGTCATTATCTTTGGAGTATGCTATCATGTCAACGAGATCAGCCTGGAATTGAGTATCAATCCCGTACACCACTACTCTATTGCGTTTGTATTTTATAGGAGCTGTTTTGTGTAATGTGTAAGCATCCTCTCCGGATAGCCACTCTGAAACCTGCTTATCGCTTAGACACACGCCGGTGTCTTTTAAGACAGCGTCTTTTAACCGTTTTTTACCCCCTAAAGAACCGGGGTTGGCCGGTGAATAATACGCTTTTTTCATAAGCTCCGTCATGTTGTTGTTGACGCATCAAATGCAGTGAAAAAATAACACTTACAAAGGTATGAATCAATCTTTTATTCAAAAATGATAGTGACAGTAAAATGAATAGATGCAACACTAGTAAATTATTCCATCACACAGAGTAAAATGGTATTAATAAAACACGCTAAATTTGCTATATAATGATTAGTAAATAGAACGTAATAACATCATGGATAATCTAGCCAGAATAGGAAATCACGACATACCATCAGGTTTTGGTCCAGTAAATAATCGATAAACATTATGTTAATGTCGTTGAGAATCTTCATCATTTCTAAAGTTCTGTCTACATCATCTTCATATTCTCTTGACTTCACATTCATCTCCGTACACACGTCCGCAACATAGGTAAACATGCACAATACATCAATCATGCCAATAGCACTTTGTGAATCGCACATCATTTCGAGAACCTCTTTTATCATTACACCGGGGGGATCGGGTCCATTAACACATTTTTCAGTCATATCAGACCATGAACCAGACAACCCTCGTATATGACCCATCATCTTCTTGAGATTTGCTTCACGCCTGGTGTCTGGACCGCATGGTTTATCGGGGTAGGTTGCGTCGCAAACCATCTTTTCCATAAGATCCACCATCTGTCCCCGGTAATGTTCTTTAAGCATGGATTCCACACAGCTCTTTAGGCTACACGCAGCACCCATGTTGGTGGGGTCTTGTTCACTAGCCATTCACGATTGAGAGACCCTGCCAGAGATCGACGACGTCGTAGACAATAGCCTTGCAGGGTTTGTCCAAAAGTCTCACCCTGATTTCTTCTAGCTTAGCAGCGATGAAGGGCTCGTCTTTTAATTCACGCAGAATAGTTCCGACTGTTCCTTGAATCCTGTGAGGATGGGATTTTAAACCGCAGCGGTTTAGGACAATCCCGATGATGAAATGCAGATTAGGTTTAAACAGTCTGGTGGACAGTTCGTCAAAGTAGGTGTCGAAATAGTATGTAGGGGGGTCAAACAGACAGGAATGTTGTAGCTGGCTAGGATGGTTTATCGCACATCCCTCACAGTCTTCCTTCAGCTTATCACCGATGAGATGTTGCAGCAACAGCACGACAGTGGCTTTTATGATTTTGAATCCAACTTCGGTGAAGCATCCATCTGTGGTGTCGAAACAGGGCTTGACTGCAGACTCACTACCGCTACATAAATCAGACAGGAAAGTCAGGTTGCGTGTTCCAAGGTCTGTGCCAAATTTATCCAGCCAGTCTTTGTGGGGGTCCGTGGTTCCAGGAGTGTCGGTCAGAAAATGGTCTGTAGCGTTATCGTCAGGAGGTCCAGGAATATAATCGAAAGATATGCCGCGGCTGCAGACATGGGCACGATCTGAAGTGATGTCTTCAGCCATGGTTTATAAATGAGACTGGGTAGGGGGTCCCCGCGAAGCTTTATGGCCATAGTAAATGGGCGGAGCCGGCCACTTGTATCTGCCGCTTCGGCTGCACCTCTCAGGGTGGAACAGTTGCACTTTAATTTTACTGTATCCGGCTTGCATGTCGCACCACTTGAACATCTTGTTTATGGTCGAAAAAATACGGCTCAGCAGAGTCACATCGCACCAGTTGAACAAAAATTGCATTTCATAGTGCTCAAGATGTTCATTTTGACGTACACGTGCTGAATGACTCGCGAGCTTTGTCGCGTTTTTACAGCAGAATATGTATACGCAATCATCCGGATTCTTTTTAGTATGATCCCCGACTACTCGGTATCGGACATCCGGGGTTGCCCCATCCCACTCGGCTATGTACAATGGTTCATCACCACTGTCATTCAGATCCTTCCACACTAGTCGGTAAAATAAAGACCAGTCTTTCTCAGGAAATACCAGACACGTGTCTTCTCCCGGTTTAAAATCACCAACGCTGTCACCGGTGTAGAGCATAACAACGCGAGATGGTTTGTGGAACATGTATCCGAATACACGGCCACTATTCAGAAATTCTCCTTTACACCAGTCCGTAGCTTCATGGAGAAACTTTGTCAAACTCACATGTCCATGCGGCTTTCTTGGCGCCATAGACAGACGGTCCATCAGATCATCATCTACTGATTCCTCTGGGGATTTAGGTGAGTATAAATTGTCCATTTTTATAAAATTTGAAACAGCGAGTGAGATTCAAGAGTACAACACATCCATTTATACAATCCCCATCTGCTCTGGAATGCGGTGGGACGATCCCGTTCAAACATGAAACCTCACATCATATCAATGGTTCCCTTATAATCACAAGGATCGGAGATCCCCTTCGAACATAAAATCTTACATCATATCAATGATTCCCTTATAATCACGAGGCCACAAACATGCCACACCTATTATACAATTACACACTAGGTCATACGACACAAGGTCACCCAAGGACGCAGGGGGGAGGGGCAGGGTCAAACACAGGGCATGGGGAGGGGGCGGGTCAAAGGTCACCATCAATCATTTTGACAGATGGTCCATCATATCACTACTCACACTCTTTCTTGATCTGGAAAAAACTGAGTATCATTAGAAAGATTTAGGGCTCCAGCTTCAATATTTGACATTCAAGGGTCACTTGCCAACTATTTCAACTTAATAAAACCGTTTAGAAATCATTTGAATGGTTCAATAACCTGTTCTGGAGAGAATGGTGACTTTCCCCGCTCCCCCCAGCGTCCCTAGGCGGAAAATCGAGCGAGAAACACAAACTGCTTTATGGCAATTCGACATAATTCTATGATACTGTGTATGATCTATTACCCATTCGGTAGACATGCTCCATACGATAAAGTTGGCCGGCTCCGATAATAACAAATGCACATAAGCAGCGGTAGAGAGTGAGAGGAAGTTGCAGCAAGTGAGCATGCGAACATGCGAACGCAAAAGTGAAAATCAGTGAAGAAATGACTAGAGTTGCCAAGTCCCCCTTTAAAACGCATGGAAGTTATAGCAAACACTCATTGGTGATTTAAAGTTTTGAGTAAAGGCATAGGATTATTGTATAAATTATCTTAGGCTGATGCTAACTGATGCTAACAGGTGCATCACATGAAGTTCATAGGAAAATATTTTTTTTGTTTTGTATTCTAGAAAGACTATTTATAATAGATGGATAAATGTGGTAACACTTTACAATAAGGTTCATAAGTTAACATTAGTTAACTACATTAGTTAACATGTACAATATGTGAACAATATTTCTTCAGCATTTATTAATCTTAGTTAATACTAATTCCAACATTTACTAATACGTTATTAAAATCAAAGGTTGTATTAGTTAACATTAGTTAATGGACTGTGAACTAACATGAATGCACAATGAACAGCTGTATTTGTATTAACTAACATTAACAAAGATGAATAAACACTGTAACTAATGCATTGCTCATCGTTAGTTCATGTTAGTTAATGCATTTACTAGTGTTAACTAATGAACCTTATTGTAAAGTGTTACCATAAATGTATATTGGGATCTAAGCAATGTAAATGGGAAAACCATTGTCCTCATGGAGTCCATTGTACAGTATGTGCACTTCAGAATCTCAGCAGTCTCTTTTGGCATGCTGTTTTTAACGTACAGGGACGTGTTCAACTTCGGATGCAGCAAACATGCACAGTGGTCAACATGGATGTTTTAGAAAGACACTATCTGGGTCTCTTGTTCGATATTAGAGGACACTGCATCCCCCATTTATAATAGTGCCTCACGTCTCATTTCTGTAGAGGTTCAATGTCAGTACTAGCAACTTCTAATGTCACCCTGGCTCCTGCCTGTGTGTGTGTGTGGCAAGCCTAACCTGTCATGGCATCCTAAGCTGTAATAGATCTGCTGCATAATTCATGAGACAGTTCTGTGATTATGAGCATTAATGTCATTACTCAGCAAGCAGCCAATCACGCGACTGATAATGTGATGGCAATGGGGACACGTCCTCAACTTCCTCTGGTGTCACTGTCTTTCTAGGATTTACATATACACAAACTCAATTCTGCAGAAATAATATTCTGTGAAATATAAACTCTGTTCCAGCATTCCTAATGGGCTTCAAAGGCAACATCCAAACCGAAATCGACAACCCGGTCTCGTGAGAAAATGTAGGTATTTAATGAGAGTGCAATTTTGAACAAATTCGTAAAATGAGATTCGCATAAAAATGTACAATTTGTATGAAAGAAAGTATGAAGCTCCATCTCTAATCCCAATAAACCTATCACTTAGTGTGATTGACAAAGGCATATTAAATTATGTAAGAGCCTTCTAATTTATATGAATTTACAACAATCTAAAATAGCTATAAAAATGTATGAAACTGAACATAATAAGTATGTGATTTGGAACTCTCTACATAGGCAGTAACTTCACGAACCAAGTGTGAAAATACATTCAAAATAGTTTGACGATACCAGTAATAATGGGACAAACTTTGGGCATTTTCAGATTATAGGCACATGCCGGACAAAAATAGTGCTCATCAGGTAATCAAAGATCCGCACCTCATACCGCACAATTGTTATGTTAGCATGTTGCTTAGAAAACAGTATTAAAGGGGCGGTACCGGATTTTGAACATTGGACCTCATTGCCAAGTTAGCCTGGATGTGATTTATCAGTGGAAACAGTTTTCAAAGAGTTGTTCCAATTGTTTAGTTCGCTAGTGCTAGGCTAGCGCAAGTCAACGGTAACTGCTAGCCTGCTAATAAAAACAGTTTAACCCACTCCACAGTACACCAAAAGCAAATAAATTATAACGCCAGACTATCGGTGTAAATATCTGTTGAGAGAATAATGTTAGAAATCAAACTACCCTTTTATCGCATTTCAATAGTTATACTTTGTTCCCTGTATTTATTAGCACAGTCTACAGCAGCGGCGGAGTGATATTAGGTTACCTAGGCAACCGAGTAGAGGTAGTGAGAGAGAGAGGTAGTCCCGAGTGTATTGCGCTTTGTTTCTGTGTTTACATTTCGGCACAGTGCTACTATCCGGAGTAAAGTAAAATTCTGCCGCTCCTGAGAAACTAGATCCTGTAAATGCGATCATTGAGAAGCAAGAGTACTTTGATTTCTAACATTATTCTCTCAGCAGACATTTCGATAGACATTTCTGGTGTTTTTATTTATTGGCTTTTGGTGTATGGCAGGCTAGCAGTTACCGTTGACTCGCACTAGCCTAGCACTAGCGAAGGACAGGATGACATTTTTTTTTTAAAAACGGTCTCCACTGATAAATAACACCCAGGCTAAACTTGACGATATATGCGCTGCAGTGGCTAAACTTAGGCTAAACTTGAAGATATATGCTCTACAGCAGCGGAACCTGCAGATGCGACCCGGCGTCCTTAAACAGAAACCCTCGTTTTTACCAAAATGATAAATAATAAAACAGATTCATGTTAAACAATAAGGGCCTGTTCACATATTGCGTCTTTTGTGCGCTCAAGTTCGTTATTTCAAATGTAGGCGTGTGGTGTGCGCGCTCATAATGGAAGTGACGCGGTCGCTCATTTTTTCCAAGCGCATCCTCGCCGCATTGAGATAAAAACATCTCAACTTTTCAGAATGCCGCAAGCGCACCATAAGCGCACAGTAGGTCACGTGACAAGAACCCGCCCTAGCGCTTTGGAAAAAGGAGAATGTGGCGTGCCCAGCGTTTTCTACGCGTTTTAGGTGCTATATGTGAATCCAGCCTAACTTATCTCTGAAAGGTTTGTCAAAATGCAAAAAAAAAAACACCCGCTCTCCTCATGATTCTTCTTTTGAAATCAAAACAGAAACTCACAGGTAATATTTGAGGAGTATGGCATCAAATATTGCCCCCGGATGGTAAAATGTTTAATTGCTGCCACACAGTGAAATTCATTTGATTGCTTCAAGACTCACACTACGCAACCTGCATTAGTTTAATTGATAACAAATTAATCGACAAAATTCTTAATGATCATTTATCGATTTTCGATTAATCACACCCATCCCTACTGCAGAAGACAAAATAGCCCTCCTGAGATTTATCAAACAATTATTTTGATTACAATTAAATCCAATAAAGTGTGACGTTAGCATGTTGCTAAGAAAACAGCATGAGAATCACATAGTAACACAACACACGAGTGATCAATATTTGGCAGTTTCAAGATTATTAATGTGCCACACAAAACAGCACTCACGTTTATTGAACAATTGATTAGCATGGTGTTACGCTAATAATGTGACAACATAAAAGTAATAGATGAAGTGTCCCATTAGCATATTGCTTGCTAACCACATGACAATCATTGGCAGTCTGACAACTAACCTTAAGTAATGCACAATCATGTAAATATTCCTAAAATAAGTGTTCATTTGATCTAGGCCTAAACCATTTTGCATAGATAAGCATAAAAAAAACATTGCACACCAATATTGTGTAAAAATCTGGCCACCCTCTTGGAGGAACATTTTCATCCCCTTTTCCCATTGAAATTGCCAAAATTAGAATGCAATTATGCTGACCACCTTTTGGAACAATCTTCTTGTCGCTAGCACACCTATGATACCCTTAAAATGTTTTCTAAGCAGGTTTTGGAAAAGTGCTGTTGCATTACACATAAATGAAAAGACATTTGTATGCATGGGTTTTTCCAAACTATCCAATCTTTCTTCCTCTCTACCTCAATCTTGCTCTTCTTATTTCAAGCTATCAGTGTCCTTGTTTCCTTTTCCTCTTGCAAGCGCTCAATGAATCCGACATCTGAGGCATTTCATCTAAGGTCCTCACACCTCATTCTCATTTTTTTTATCGTAATCTCTTGTCATCCATCTCTCTCATCTGTATTCTCCAAACAACTCTCTTTCTCCTGGGTACGGATCTCACGTGTTGCTCTCTGGTCTAATGGAATCACAGCTCAGTCTCTCAGCAGGACAGTAATCACTCACACACACTCTCTCTCTCTCCCTCTCACACACACACACACAACACAAGGGCTTCACTTGAGCAAAATCCTCACAGAAAGTATTGGTGCAGTCCAAAGACAGCATACTGTGTATTATATCTTTGTCAAAACATCAAACTACAATGATCATGACTTATGATTTCTTTAAAAAAGTTGAGAAATCCCATTTCTCCCAGGCTACATTCACACAGTCAGTTTTTGGGATTGACAACCACATTTACTTGTCTTGAAATGTCCCGTTGAAACAGCAACGTACCGTAGCATCTCGAATACTGTCTGAACGTCCAATGGGAGTAATCTCAAAGATTGAAACGTCCACAAAACTAAAAAGTCATATCACTTTTAATAAGACAAAAGTCCAAGAATCGAGCCACACGAGTCTCTTCCTTCAAATCTTCATCGACTGACAGCAGCTTTTATATCTCGGTGGAAAGCAGAGCATTTGTGTCACGTGTAGAACCCAAATCTGACTGGATCTAAAACCTTCAGATGTAACTGATTTTATCTCAGATTTCCCGCACTGTATGAAATTGTCCAGTCCGGTAATGTTCACATGGTCTGGGTTTTACAAGAACGTGTTTGTATGTCCTGATAATTTACGGTTGTGTGTTCGGTTCAAGAATGCGGTTGTCACTCCCATAAATAACTGAGCAGTGTGTGAACCTCACTTTAAAACTGCTAGAAAGCAACCAAAACAAACTGGGAGTGCAGGGAGTTTGATTGACAGGCAATCTGACCAATCATAATACGCCATCCGCCAAATCCACGAATCCACCAAAAACGGAGTGTACTGACGTCTTTCTGCGGTTAAAACAACATTCCGTATGTTCATTCATGTTTATTTGATGCTATAAATGAACTAGAAGGAAGCGATGATGGGTTTAAAGGAGCAGTTCACTTAAAAAAAAAAACATTTGGTGATAATTTACTCACCCCCATGTCATCCAAGATGTCCACATCTTTCTTTCTTCAGTCGAAAAGAAATTAAGGTTTTTGATGAAAACTTTCCAGGATTTTCGACTTCATTGGGAACCAAACAAACAGTTCAAGGTCCAAATGAGAGTTTCAGTGCAGCTTCAAAGGGCTTTAAACGACACCAGACGATGAATAAGGGTCTTGTCTAGGATTCTTAGAGTCATGACTTGAAAAAAAGATTCGTTAATTTTTGATGAGCGAGTTTGAACTGGAGAGTCACGAACATGAATCACAGAACAGAGCACGGCGAGCGTTTGTGCTTATAAAACTTCAACTTTTCTATTTACTTTTTTAAATGACCAATCGTTTCGCTTGATAAGACCCTTATTCATCGTCCGGAATCAGTTAAAGCCCTTTGAACAGTTTGCAGTTTGCACTGAAACTGTCATTTGTACCTTGAGCCGTCGGTTCCCATTGAATTCCATTATATGGCGAAAAATCCTGGAATGTTTTCATCAAAAACCTTAATTTCCTTTCGACTGAAGAAAGAAAGACATGGACATCTTGGATGACATGGGGGTGAGTAAATTATCAGCAAAAGTGTTTTGAAAAGTGAACCGAGACTCTACAAACAAAACGGTATTTATTGTTCAAATTTATTACAAAAATGACCAAATTTGAAAACTAAGACTTTGTTTCATTTCAAAAGTAACCTGGTTTGTCCTGTCTGTCAGCGCATTTTCTCCGCAATGTATTTTTCACTGCGTGAGAACATAGTGGGGCGTGAGAGTGGCGTAGCTTGTCGGGCATAGCAACAGTAACTAAAGGGGGCGGGTCTTTGCGAACGGTCAATCACCAACATGCTAGAAACCACCAAGTGCATCCTATCAAGCCCTTACCAAAGCCTTGCCAACCACCCAAGCATTGTGGCAGCATCATTGCAATGTTCCAAAGAATTTGAAGTATGTAAAATCAAGTGCTCCGACAATATCAGCCAGGAATACATCAATAAAAAGTCCAGTGAGAGCAGCAGTGTCGAAGGTTAAGGAAATCAGGAAGAGTTACTCACAGGGTACTGTTCGAAGATAGAGGTTGTCCCGAATAATTTGTTGCAGCTCGTGGTCTAAAGATCCCTTCTGGAATCGCAGGTTGAGATACTGCCTGAGATCTTTATCCACAACACCTCCTGTAACACACACACACACACACACACACACAGGCAGTTAGATGACCCTCTACCCTGATACAATCTCACCTGATAACCGGCTCCTTGCCGTTTACTTCACATTGACAATAAACTCTGTGAAGAAATGCTTTTGTGTGCAGTTTTTCTGTGGTAATAAAGGACTCCATTACGTGAATGTGTGTGTGGCTGTTCTATTTTCCAAGGAAAAGGCCAGACAATACTGCAGCAAACCACGATTTAGTCACTTGATACAAAAACCTAACCTCAAAGCGATCGCCTGAAGAGCTATGAGAAAACCTATGTGATGGTTTCCGTTTTGTTCTGAGGTCAAAAAGCTTTTTCAGGCTTTCAAGAGGGTCCTTCCTTCCGGTTTTGTTTATTTCCCCAAGAGCAAAAGTCATGGATACACACACATTGATATTTGTCCTAATACATAGAAAAGAAATCTGAACACATAAGTGTGCCGGGATCCCCATGAGCCACTTCAGTAATAAATACACATACACACACACATCGTCATCATTACTACATCCTGTGATGAAATGGGGAGGGGGTTCTCTTCAGAAAATGTGCTTTATCAGCAGACAGACAGATAGAGAAGAATGAGAGGGGGGTTGAAGTGAAAAACAGAGATAGACAGATAAGTGAATAGGGAAAAAGCCAGTGAAATATATAGAGCCACCCCAAGCCACATTAACTGCATTTCTACAAATTTCTCCTCCCCCCAATAAAATCTAAATCAAAGAGTATTAAGTAAATTTCACAGTAAAGCTTAAATCCTTGAAGGGCCGGCTCACCTAAAAATAAAAATTTGAGAAAGCGTAAATTCGACCGTGGTGTGTTGCATTAACAAGTATCAAGACGAGTGCAAACATACATCATTTCTCCAAATTCCTCTATAATTCCTCCGACAAACAATTTTATTTCAAAGAGCAATAAGATAATTTCACAGTAAAGCTTAAATCCTTAAAGGGCCGGTTCAACTAAAAATAAAAATTTGAGAAAGCGTAAATTCGACCGTGGTGTGACGCATTAACAAGTATTGAGACTAGTGCAAACATGCAGCATTTCTCCATATTCCTCAATACAATTTTACTTCAAAGAGCAATAACTTAATTTCACAGTAAAGCTTAAATCCTTAAAGGGCCGGTTCACCTAAAAATAAAAATTTGAGAAAGCGTATATTCGACCATAGTGTGTTGCATTAACAAGTATTGAGACTAGTGCAAACATACAGCATTTCTCCATATTCCTCAATGAAATTTTAATTCAAAAATGCAATAAGTTAATTTTACAGTAAAGCTTAGATCCTTAAATGGCAAGTTCACCCAAACATGAGCATTAAAGTGTTTGAAAATTAGAAAAGAAATACTCAAATCCTTCCAACCAACAATAATTATCACAGTGAACCATACATCTTTAAAGGGCCAGTTTACTAAAAATTTTTACATCTTAGTGAGTGTATATTAAAACTTGCCGTGTCAAATTCAGGACTAGCGAGAACATACAGAATTTCTACAAATTTCTATATTATTCCAACAATTAAGTTTTTAAATTGCAGTATGTTTCTCATCCTTAAAGGGCCATTTCACCAAAAATGTTAAATTCTTAGTGTGCAATGCATTCGTACTCTCAGTGTGATACATTGTTATACGTCAAGTTTGATTATACGTATCTACGAATATAATTTGAGATCTACGGTGGAACGTACATTTAAGAATATGGACTTATGGATCATATGGACTTCTTTTAAAGGGATAGTCCACTTTTTTTGGAAATAGGCTCATTTTACCACTCCCCCAGAGTTTAAAAGTTGAGTTTTACCGTTTTCAAAAGTATTCAGCCGATTTTTTGGACATTTAAGAATATCGTTAACCGGACAGTTTCTGGTCTCATTGACTTCCATAATAGGAAAAAATATACTATGGAAGTCAATGAGAACAGAAACTGTCTGGTTACTGATATTCTTATAAATATCAGAAAATCGTCTGAATGGATTCGAAAACGGTAAAAGCCATCTGTTTAACTCAGAGTGGTAAAATGAGCCTATTTCCAAAAAATGCTTTTATGGCATTCATTGACAATCCCAGTCCCCATCCACTTGAAAGTTCACCACGGCTATCAAACTAAATTTTAGTCTGTTTCTAATTTAAAACTATCATATGGCTTTTATAAGACATACAAGCCCAACAGATGACTTGCATATTGCTTTTATACTTCTTCTGTTCCCTTTTCGGAGCTCAAAATCTCCAGTCCCCATCCACTTTCATTGTATGGAAAAGGGCAGCATGAACACTTTGCAAAATTTCTTCCATTGAGTTCCATACAAGCAAAGGGGTTTAAAAAAATGTGATATGTTAATTTTTGGGTCAACTTTTCTTTAAACCATAATCGAAATGCACATAAGCTGGTTGAAACGCAAAACATCACAGGTGCAGTCACATGTCGTCAAAAAAAAAGGTAAGGACACAGTGTCGAAAAAAAAACACTTCGTACTATGTAACTGAGCACATGTGGGTGTCAGAAACCAGTTTTCCATGCTTCACATGTGCACCCACCAAACACACACATCACCTATCGATTCATATGCACACTGGTGGATATAAGAACTCCACGTAGAACAAACTCGATGCGTCTAGAATAACCTACTTCAGACATACTGGTTAACTAGACATGACAATCATGCTATTTACACACACACAATCAGTGAAAACCTCAAAATGTGTTAAAATCCAACACAGATCACCAGCACATAGTTCTGTCTGGATGACACAAGAACAGAAAATTTACAGCAAATGACACACAAATTGATGAGTCTCACACACTCAGTGGCATGAAGAGAAATAAATAAAGACTGCAGACCCTGAAGCCCCCCCACACACACATGCACACACACACACACACACGTTTCGTCGACTCACAGAGCGCAATGGAACGGCACTTCTTTTGCACGGTTCAGCCAGATGTTGCAGGCGATGATTTGAGCGTGTCTGTGATTGCATGCGTGTGTGTGTGTGAGTGTGTGTGAGTGTGTGCAGTCCAGGTCTCCACAGGTCTGTGGCCACAGTGTGCCGGTTTCCTAGCAGCGTTAGATGGGTTCAGTGCTACAGGCAGTCTCCCTGCATGTTGCCGTAACAGAGAGTGTCGCTCTGCAGTGACCGAGAGAGAGAGACACAGAGAGAAAGAAAGAGAAAGAGAGGTTGAGCACTGAGACGCTGCAGAAGAAACGTGCTCTAACAGTGGGAACCTATCACAAAGCTCTCTCTCCCTGTGTGTGAGATGGAGAATGGGAAGAGATTCATCGCCCTCTATGGGAGAACTGGAGAAGAGCAGCATAGGTGAACTAGATAGCAAATACAAAAGTACATTCTCATTTTCTGATTTGCTGCTCAAGGAACATTCGTTATTATTACCAATAAACAATTGAGCTGCTTATTATTTGTATGTAAATCATGATACATTTTTTACAGAATTCTTTGAATAGAATGTACTAAATATTAAATATTAGTGCTAAATAAAAACTAAATATTTGTAACATTCAATTTAATATATCAATTTCAATTAGAATATCTATTTTACAGAATAAAAGTACTAATTTCTATCCTACTGACTCCAATGTTTTGAATGGTAGTGTTCCTTCACAACAGAGCAAAGTAACCAATATTTTGTATCAAGATTCTGGAAATGCTTAGCTTACATACAGTACACACTGGCTGCATTAGAAATTGCATACTTCCCTACTATATAGTAGGCGAAAAACATTCTGTAACAAAAGGAGTATGTCCGAATCCACAGTACTCATAAAAACAACCCGGATGATCTACTTCTTCCGGCGAGATTCTGAAGTGCGCGTTTGATGGACACTTTACTATCCCATGAGGGCACGGTAGAGGACTTGTGAATGGCAGTGAAGCGACATAGGTCACATGATAATGATGTAGTATGTCCAGATCACATTCATACTACACACTCATACAATACAGAAAGTACTGTCCAAAATAAGCATTACCTACTCAACCTTTAAAGAAACAGTAATATTTCCATATTTACATTTGCCATTCTGGATGACTCTTTCATATTGATGGAGGGCATATTTAGTTTGATAGTTACATGGACAAGATAGAACACATGTCTCGACTGCTAAAACTTCAAGATCCATCACAACTCTGAGCTTAGTTTGTCTTCCAAATTAGCAATGTTCGAGTTGCATTTGTTCTAATGTAGAGATAATGAAAAATGCTGTGTATGAAACTTTGGGAACACGTTCAAGAGATATTTTCAAGACAATTCTTTGAAGTTATTGGAAATGAGCCATCCAAACAAACTACTTAATAATATGCACAATATTTTTTTCCAGAATTATAATAATTTTGACCCAATGACAGGAGCAGAGGTCAAGAGAGGACCAGATTTGTCTTCTGTTTTAGACAAGAACTTCAGAGTCAGCAGCTCAACTTACTTTTCCAAGTTTCAAAGGATTTCATAAAAACCCACACAAAATGAGTAAGTGAAGTGTTCAGGGTGCCATTGCCCTTGAGTGAGCACAGAGCACATGATGAAGAACAGGTGCCATCAGAACTCCCAGAGAGAGGGAACAGACTGTATTGAATTCTCATAACGTCCCACAGCTGCTGCTTTCACCTCAGTGCCAGAAAGTACATCTTCAACTTTTTCGCACATGGTTAGGCTATAGAGTGCCAAAGTTATGATGTCACTTTGTAGGCCAAAACCCGGAAGTGAGTTAGTATTTTAGCACTTCCGCTTCCATCTCTCTAAAGTCTATGGGTTTTTTGAATGGGTTTTAGCTAAATCGCCTGAAATAAGGTCTGTGGTTAAAGGAGTAGTTCACCAAAAAATGAAGTGAACTTAATTCAAAATGAACCAATCTTTTTGTTCATCAAAATCAAACAATGAACAAATCTTGGGCAAATCAAAATGAACAAATCTTTTTCCGAGTCAATTCGTTCATTTTCATGTACGACTTCGAACAGGAGAGTCACGAACGTGCATCACAGAACAGAGCAAGGCGAGCGTTAGAGCTTATAAAACTTAAACTTTTTTTTTTTTTTTTTTTAAATGAGCGATCGTTTCGCTTGATAAGACCCTTATTCATCGTCTGGAATTGTTTAAAGCACTTTGAACAGTTTGTAGTTTGCACCGTCTTTTAGACCTTGAACAGTTTGGTTCCCACTGAAGTGCATTATATGGAGAAAAATATAATAATATAATAAACATAATAGTAATTTCTTTTCTACTGAAGAAAGAAAGACATGGACATCTTGGATGACATGGGGGTGAGTAAATTATCAGCAAAAGTTTTTTTTTTTTTTTAACTGAACTACTCCTTTAACAAAGCCTCTAAATATTTTCACGTTTTGATCTACGACATAAAAAACACCAGTTATAACCTACTTGTGGTTTTTTTTTTTACTTTATTGTGTCTGCTTGTGTTTTTTAAACTTTATATTGGCTTCAAAATGTATAAATTTTGGATTAACTTGTAAAGATTATCTTGATAGACAAAACGTGTAAGGGTCACAACTCTTTGTTGAGCACAGATCTTATTTTTTTGTGATTTTCCAAAAGTCTATGGGGAAAATGCATAGCTTTTCGATTGAGGGAACCCATGTGATTTGTACTACACTTCAGCACTCTATTGTGTTAACATTGAACAGGCTATTTTTGCTACTGTGCCTTTAAGACGTATAAGTTTAAATAACATTATGATTCACTGAAAAAAGTAGCAACCCTCAACAACAAATAGTTAAATAATAAAAAGCATTGACTTGTAAATAAAGACAAAGCTATGTAACAATGTCAATTTCTGACCTGACAAGTAAATGAGCAATTTTTTTTTTTTTTTTCATGACACCAGTCCATAAATTAACTAGTATATTTATTATATACTAGCTTCAGTCTCAGACGTCACACCCAGAGTCAGCTGAACGTCTGTTCTGATTCTACAGGATGTCCGCGAGACTCATTTTTTAATGGTCGGACTGGAAACAAATATGCCGTAATGCCAAACCCCCTCATGGAAGAAAAACACCTTCATGTTTACAACTGTGACAATGAGAACTTTTTTTCCCCAAAGTATATGAAGAACGTGAAGGATAACCGGCCTGTTATTGTATGGACATCAATGTTACAGTTTCACGCCCCTAAACATGATCCCCAAAACGAGGTGTGATTGGTTGCTTTACATGTCCGTCAGAAGTCCTCTGAAGGTCTGGCTAATGAAGACCTAGTTATACTTTTGGCTGGTGGCTGACAGCCAGTAAAAAAAACCTACATAATCTGTGTGTTACCACTCTCACACGCAAAAATACAAAACAAACAAGTGAGTAACATCTGGTTAGTTAACATGTTTCGCACTCACACCGCATTAAATCATAAAATCATTATTTGCCACACGCATCAGCACTGCACCTTTTAGCCCAGCAGGCAGATGTAGCACTTTATTATAGTTTAATGTGTCTGTAATGACTGTGTGTGTGTGTGTGTGTGTGTGTGTGTGTGTTTATACGTGCCCCCATATTCGGAGTGGGCATCAGGAAGACAGCTGTTTAGATAATAAGCCTCTAATTAGAAGAGAGGGACTGAGCTGAAAGCCTGTGAGCAGAGATGCAGTGTTGAGGAATGTAGAGTCTTACACTACTGCATTACTCAAAACATGAATCAATGTCATATAAGTGTCCATGATGAAGAAAAAAATGATTTTTGATTTTATACCGCTTTTAACAGAATCTTAAATGTATTGACTGAAATGTGATGTGTTGTAACCGTCAAAGAAAAAGCAAAATCATATTTTTTATTAGGCTGCACATTGAAAACACATTGGAGTACACATATAATCACTATCTTCAAAAATAAAAAGCATTTTTAACAAATAGCCCACCACAAGTCATCATGGATTAACCTTTGTCTTGCCATTTTTTTTCTTTTTTACTAACTGAAATAATAATAAAGATCATGGAACACAAAAGTTTTCTGTTTAAGAACTATATTACTTTACTTTACAGTATTATTTCAGGAAAAAAATGAAATAAAGTCGCGTTTGAGAGCAATAACACAGAATTGCGGGATATAAACTCCCATTTGCGAGAAATACATTTAGAATACGTTTTTTTTTTCACACATGTACAAATGTATATCTCGCAATTCTGAGAGATTTTTTATTTTTTATTTAGAAATTTAAAACATGCTAATGTTATTGGGTCTATTTCACTAAAAGTATGAAATCTGCATTCGAACGTTAAGAACGTTTTAATAAACCAGATAAACGTGTTAAAATGACATTTATTGCATAGATATTTTATCTAAATATCTATAATAATATAATATAAATAATAATATAATAATAATAATAATAATAATAATAATAATAATATAAATGTTTTAAATATAGATATTTTATGTCATCAGAGTGACGAAAGGCTGTAAAGCAAAGGTTGTACAGAATACCCCTTATATGGATATTTAGGTTTATAAGTTTATGCAAATTACTGAACTTGTTTACGATTAATCCATACAATTATTAGAAAGACTCGTTGTTTGAATTAAAATTGATTTTGATTTTTTTTTAATCAGTAAACACCAAAAAATAATCATCGACCCTACAGTCTCGTACTCTCCTGTGATAAAGTGTCTTGTCAGAGATGTCAATCATGTTCTCTACATATAGTATAGCCTAGAGTCTGGCGGAACATAGAAGTCTATCTTGAGTTGTGTCTAAAAACACACACACACGAGCACACAGACTCATCTCTCACACTGGGAGTGGCGTTAGACTAGCGGCTAATAGAAAATGTCCATCATCCTCAGCGCTGCAGAAGGAGCTGCAGCCTCCATCATTTACACAACACACACACACAGTCGCTGTGTTTCGCGGCTCATTTTACAGATATCACACAATGACAAGTTTATAAAATACTAGTGAGGTCTTTGTGGAAAAATGAAGTTCTTGTGTGCAGTGTAATAACCCTAAGATTAAAGGGCAGAAAGGTCCTTTTAAGTGTCACATTTGTCATAAATGATCAGGCTTGTTTAAATTATAATTGTGGACTGTGCATGTGTGTGTGCCTATGTATTAACAATTAAACAGGGCATTAAATAACACTATTTGAAAAAGCGTTTCTGTTTAATACTAACTCTAAAATCTGCCAAAGATACGGATTAGATGTATGAAGAGATTTTATGCTTGTCTTTTATTAGTGCTTCTTTTAGTCACACTATGTTTGTATCTGTCTTTTTAAACGAACCATTCTAATCAGGTCAATTAAGTTAATATCACCTTAGTTCATTCCAATTCAGTTCAGATAAGCTCAATTCGGTTTGATAAAGTTTGACTGTTCAGTTCAAAGTGGATCAGCAAAGCTCAATTCAGTTCAGAACAGCGTGACAATTTAGTCCAGCTTATCTCAGTACACTTCAAACATATAGCTCAGTTTGGGTCAGATTAGTTCAACACAGTTCAGTACAACTCAGTTTAATTCAGTTCAGTCAAGTTTAGAGCTGCATTTCCCAAAAGATGGTAGAGATCTCAGTTTAGTACAAAGCAGATCAGTTCAGTAAAGCTCATTTCAGTACAGTAAATTCAGTTCTCTGTTTAGTTCAGTACAGCTCAGCTGAATTTAGTTCAATTCAATTCATTTCAGCAGTTTAGTTCAGTTCAGTTCAGTTCAGTTCGGATCAATACAGGACAGCGTCTCAGTTTACTCCACCTCAGCTTAATTCAATTGAGCTCAGTTCAGTTCACAACATTCAAATCAGTTCAGGTTATTTCAATTCAGCTCAACTCAGTCCAGTTTAGTATGGATCTGTTTAGTTTAGTTCAATTCAATTCAGTATAGCTCAATTTAGTTCATTTCTGTTCAGTTCAGTTCAATTCATTTCAGCAGTTTAATTCAGTTCAGTTCAGTTTGGATCAATACAGGACAGCGTCTCAGTTTACTCCACCTCAGCTTAATTCAATTGAGCTCAGCTGAGTTCACAACATTGAAATCAGTTCAGGTTACTTCAATTCAGCTCAACTCAGTCCAGTTTAGTATGGCTTCGTTTAGTTTAGTTCAATTCAGTATAGCTCAGTTTAGTTCATTTCAGTTCAATTCGATTCATTTCAGCAGTTTAGTTCTGTTCAGTTCAGTTCTGGGGTGCGTTTCCCGAAAGCATCGTTAGCCAACTATGGTCGCAAGTTGGTCGCAATTCCCATTGAACTCTATCGGTAACGACGGAACTTGCGACCATAGTTGGCTAACGATGCTTTCGGGAAATGCACCCCATATCAATACAGGACAACGTCTCAGTTTACTCCACCTCAGCTTAATTCAATTGAGCTCAATTCGGTTCACAACATTCAAATCAGTTCAGGTTATTTCAATTCAGCTCAACTCAGTCCAGTTTAGTATGGCTTTGTTTAGTTTAGTTTAGTTCAATTCAATTCAGTATAGCTCAGTTTAGTTCATTTTAGTTCAATTCAATTAATTTCAGCAGTTTAGTTCAGTTCAGTTCAGTTCGGATCAATACAGGACAACGTCTCATCTCCAACTCAGCTTAATTCAACTGAGCTCAGTTCAGTTCAAAACATTCAAATCAGTTCAGGTTATTTCAATTCAGCTCAACTCAGTCCAGTTTAGTATGGCTCCATTTAGTTTAGTTCAATTCAGTATAGCTTGTTTAGTTCATTTCAGTGCAGTTCAGATCACATCACATCAGTAAAGCACAATTAAGATCAGTGCAGCTCACTTCAAAGTTCACAGCTCAGTTTAGTGCAGTTTAGCTCTGTTTAGTTCACTAAGGCCATTCAATACAGTTGAATTCCAAACAATTGAATTTAAAAGGTTGAGTTAAATCCAGCAAAGCATGATTTTTTTATTGTAGTACTGCCAAGTAATCTCTTGTTCGTCTCGTCTCTTGTCTCAGAGATGTCTGATTGTAATAGAGCGCACTGGATTGTGGTTGATTACCATGTGTACCTGCTGTTACCACTGTTACTGCAAGAACGGCTCCTTTAAAAATGTACCAAACCACAGAGCATCTGGCTAGTGTGCCTACCTTACGTCTTTATGAGTTTAAAACCCGATGAGCTCAAGTCCCAGGAGCATCACCAGCCATAAAAAAAACAACAAAACTACTGAAATGAAAAATCATATCTTCATATCTCCAGCTGTAGAGCACAGGGAGCGGTATTATCCTCGTTCTGTCTTTCTCTCTCTCTCTCTCTCTCTCTCTCTCTCTCTCTGTGTGTGTGTGTGTGAGCCCATGCTGATCAAAGACAGTGTTTATGTGTAGAGATCAGGGTGGAGATGCTGTAGTCGTAGCTATCAAAGACCTGTCTCATCACATGACACACGCCGCCCGACAGACTCTCATTAGTCTCGCCTAGCCAGTCTTTTGACTTGAGGCAAAAAAAAAAGTCTGGTCCTCAATTCAGCTTATTCTGGCCAACAATCACCCATTTAGACAGGAAAAGGTTTTTTTTAGATGCAAAATGTAAACTGGCACAGACTTTTTATAGTGTGTTCCGTTTATGGGTAGGATTTTTTGAAATGGACTGCACAATAATAGATGGACAAGGTTACATTAAATCAAAACTGTAGTATGGCAGTCTCCATGAATTATATATTTAAAAAAAGTAAAGAAAAAGAAAATGTGTCTATCAAACAAATTAACCTCTGATATTTCACAGACATAACTAAGGCAACTATAAAGTTCTTGTGATACTAAATGTCTCAAAAACTGTAACCTTGCAAATCAGAGATTAGTTTTTAAATAATATATATATATATATTTCATTTTTCACCTTCATTTTAGTTGTAGTTTTAGTGTTTTCTTTTGTTTTTGCCATTTGTATTACTTTTTTTTTACATTTCTACATTACATTTCTTTTTATACTTCTATTTACCTTTATTTTTATTTCAGTTTTAGTAATTTTAGTAATTTTAGTAATTTAGTAATTTTTAGTTTTAGTAATTTTAGTACTTTCAACTTAATTTATTTCAATTAATTACAAAGACGACAATCCTTTTTTGTAAATTAGTTAACAATAATAACACTGCCACCAATACTGACACGTTACTAAACAAAGCATTTTTTTGCACACTAAAATAAATACAAATACATCTATTTACTTTCCAGCTATATAGAGGAATAAACAGATGAAAACTAGCTTAGCTCAGACAAATGAATTCTTTCCACCAATTATTTTCGAGACTGGCCTACAACATCTTCCAGAAGACGTTGTGGAAGTACAACAATGTTACAATTTAAATTAACAAATGACATTCACAAACGAATTCTACAAACAAACACTTTTACAGAGGTTTTGAAAAAGATTCTAAGTCTACTGCATCTTTCACAGAAAGTGAAATGTAGATATCAGCTGCTACCCTCCAGGAGGAGCACCTATTGATCCATTTTTTATCATGCAAAGAGAGAACAAGAGGAACGGAGCAGGATGGGAAGAAAAAAAAGGGGAGAAAATCAATGAAAAGCTTCTTAATTAGTCTTTAATATAAAGGCGAGCTCCGTTGCTTCGCGCCGCTGTTAGATAAAACGTCTTTGAGGTAGATATCTGTACGGCCAGTCACCGTAGACTAGTGGTACACCTCCTCTATGTATAAAAATTATGTATTGATTACAACCAGCTAAACTGCGACCCCTTGAGTGACCCTTATTATCTAAGAGACATTCTAGACGAGAATAAACTGTGAATAACCTATAACCTTACTTTATGCTGATAGTCAGAACTCAGTCTTTTCTAGAGAAAAAAAATCATCTTGTTAACACAATCCTATAAGTTGAATGTGTAACTGATCCAATTTAAACACAGATTCGCCTGCTCAAAGCCAATTAGAGCAAAGTCATTGCTGTTCAGATGTTCCCTCTGCTTCTGAGAAATCCTGCTGACCAGCACATTAGCAAACAGTGACCACAGGACGTACAGCACAACCTGTGAAACCAGACTCATTATAAGAAAGAACGAAAGAAAAAGAAACGAACGAACAAACAAATGAACAAACAAAAGAACAAACTTAAACGAACAAACTGAAAATTGTGTCATCATTTGCTTTACGGAAAGAAGATTATTAAAAGTTATTATTGAAAGAAGAAGATTAAAAGTATTTTGAAAAATATTGGTTGCAGTTTAGAGAAAGTCAAACAGGTTTGGAACGACATGGAGACGAGTCAGTGACTACGTTTACATGCAGCCAATAACTCGTTCAAAACCGGGATATTAGCAATAGCCCGGTCGCAAACGGCCATGTAAACACAGCCAAAAACCCGAATATGCTCATATTCCGGATTTTAAAAACCGGGACATTATACCTGGGGTACCCCTTTTCTAACCCGAATTTTTGGTCATGTAAACGCGTATCGGCATATCCCCATAGTGATTTGTGTTCTGCGCATGTTCTATTCGCAAGGAATCTTGGTCTTTTGAGTAGAGAAACTTCTCGGCGCATACAAAAATCCGCGTGCTGTATACCGGAAGTAAACATGGCGAGACGCAGCACAGCATACTTTTGGAACGAGCTCAGTAACGTTACCAGCATCAAAGCGCAAACAAAAACGATCGCTATCTGCCCCGAACTATTCATTATCCGTGTGCTGCTGTTGTTGTTGCCTTTGGATATAAGAAGAAGAATCGGAAATGACGCATTATGGGCCCTATCTTGCACCCGGCGCAAATGACTTTATCCACAAACGCATGTCTCATTCCTATTTTGCACGCGCGCAAAGCGAGATTTTCCCCTCCACAGACGCACGTCGGTAAACTAGGAAATGAACTTGCGCTCCCTGGGCGGATCGGCGCAAAAAGGAGGCGTGTTTCGGCGCAAACATTCCCAGGTGCTATTTTACACTTCCAGAGCACAATTGCGCCACTGACCAGAAAAAACCTGGTCTAAAGTCAGTGGCGCGTTGCGCGTTGTTCATAATGCTATTTTAAGCGCGCATGCTTGGCCATAATATAGCGGGTACACAACGCGCAAATACTGATTCTCTCATCAACATAGATGCAGTAGTTTTTATTTTTGCAAATCATACATTATAACAAGGAAAAATATTAACACATGAGGGAAATCATTTTGGTTTACATGAAGATGAAAAAACTGAAATACCCATTTCTTAAGGCTATTGTAGTACTAAGGATCAGACCTGTTTGCCCAATAGTGGCAAGAAACATACGTATAGGCTATAATGTTTAACCGACGCTGATGTGCAAGAGTTTCTCCCATCCCTATACAACGTCACTTCTGTCTTTCACTGTCCTGACAAGAACGTCGGTCTCATCGACTGTGAACGCTCCTGGCGCGCGCCTGGTAAACCCGCCGTTATAATAACAATCCGTCATGCAACATGCGTACCTGTTCTTAAAGGGTATGTTGGATGGCGCTCGGATTGGTTTATTTCACGTTACGCCCAAACCACACCTATGAATAATGAAGCTACTTCAGACCAACCTCTTTTAGATTTGCGCCAGGCGCAAGAGGCATTTATCCCGCCGGGAAAATAGCAACAGCGCCGGGACCCGCCCACAAAGTTACTTGCGCCATGCGCTTTGACACTTGCGTTTCAGATCGTTAAAATAGGGCCCATTGTGTCTTAACGTTGTCCGTACGTCTAGACGCTAACCGCGCGTCACCGTTTACATCGGGATATTGCAATTTCATGTATACAGGAGAAACTCTCTCTGCTCACGCATGTAAACGGCTTATTCCTAATGTTTCAGAAATCCGAATAGTGACCTTAAAGGGGCATTAGACAACAATGCTGTCAAACAGCGACCCCTAGAGTAACTGTGGAGTACTTGTTTTTAACATTACTGTTGTAAATACCACTCACGGAGGGCATGACGTGTTACATTATATACTACATTGTGTTTATTTTGTTGTTTAATGAGATCTAATATATGTTGTTAGTGGTGAGAATTTTCACGTGATTAAATACATATCCCCATGAACTTTAGTGGTCCAGAGGATGCAATGAGCGCGCGCCGTCCGTTTGAATATCACAACAGAACACTGAATCCACTGAAACTGATCGCAGCGGCAACGATCACTTGGATCACTTTGGTCACTTGAATTCAAAAACAACACATTTCAGATCGCCTCTTATTTAACAAACGAAATAAATGAATCTACTAGAGTTACCTGGAGATGTTTTATTTGTTTGTATTGGTACATCCGTGCTGCGAGATGCTTCAATGGGGACATATCACATGCGCATTACGGCTATTCTCGCGTCTGACTCCTCGCTCGGTCAGTCTGCTTTTTCCTCTTTCTCTGTTCCACCGACAATGCTTTCCTAGCTTTCTATATCTTATATGCCGGCTCCGCCATGACGATAGTGTGACAAACTCCATCCTTGTTTACCTTGTTCCTGGATATGTGCGGTGTTGTCGCAAGCCTCGCAAAGGAATATGTTACATCGCGAGAGCTGATATCACGCGATACTTCAGGGCGGCGGGCCGCCGGCCTGAAACTGCAAGTGAGATTTTTCCGCTCACAGGCACCAGGGGGGGGTCGAGACACCCACCATTCAACCCGAAAGAAGTCATATAACCATTTCAATAACTCTGAAGCTGTTAAATTAAGCTAAAATAACTGCCTTGTGTCCCTTTAACCCGAAAATTGGGTTTACGTTATTAATTACGTTTAATTGCATGTAAACATAGTCAGTGTTGTTTTTGTTCTTCTGGAATACTTCTGGAATTAAGAAACAGAGCTAAATTCATCTCCACCGACAGAAAACCTTAAACCTAAACCTAATATATCTACCTTTTCTGTATCCTGTAAGCCAAAAAGGCAGCTTGGTGTCTCCTGAGCCCAGCCTTGTATCCAATACATCACAGTTTCTTTAAGGCAACACTTGCAGGTGTCCTGCATCGCCTGAGAGCCCATTAGCTTTCTCTAACCATGCATTGTTGCTGGAATCTCATTAATAGAGACATAAAGTGACTAGCATTGATTGGGGGTTGTGGGTCAGAGCGGGCTAATTTTAAATTCAGCCATAGTCAGCACATCTCCATTTGTCTAGAGGTAATTATGCCATACCAAGGCAAGGCTTTGTGAATCCAGTCAGACACAATTTGCGATGGCAGGCCTGAAGGAATACTAACAGGAATGCTTTTTATGAAGGAAGTAATTTGATATTCTTAATCAATTTGTCCGCAAGGTTTCTCTAAACTCAGAACGTCCATCTGAAATATTTGCCCATTGAGATGTATGTCGCATTTCGATAGTCTACTCTACTACATGCCTGCTGTAAGAAAAAATGTGATTTAAGTAAATTTGAACGCGGCATGGTTGTTGGTGGGTTGATCTGAGTATTTGAGGCTATGTTTACATAACACAGTCTCATCCCACGAAGTCATATAACTGACGTCTTGCGATGTCTTTTGACCATACGTCAATATCCGCCTTTTTAGGGTACCCTTAAATGTCGGTTACATGACAATCCCGGGCCGTCATACAACTGACGCTTTACCTTTAACGTCGGTTAGGTGACAGGGTAGGTTTAGGGGTAGGTTTAGTTCTGGGGTAGGGTTAGGATCCAAAAACGTCATATAACCGACGTTTAAGGGTACCCTAAAAAGGAGGATGTTGACGTATGGTCAAAAGACGTCCCAAGACATCAGTTATATGACGTCTTGGGATGAGACTGCGCTGGTTTACACGGAAACGATTCTGAAGAGAAAACGCAAAAGTGGCGTTGCGTCATGACTTTTTATTCTTCGGGTGGGAAATCTGGGTGCATACGGTGACGCAAAAGTGTGTGAAATTCAATGTAGTATGCACTCCAGGCGGCTAGGTGGCAATATGGACAGGCCATTCTCACCCCCAAGGCGTTACCTAACTGACGTCTTGGGAGCATTTTGACCATGCTTCAATATTTGACGTTTTAGGCGCCCTTTAGCGTCAGTTAGATGACGCCGTAGGATCGCGTCATGTAAGAGACGCTAAAGGGCGCCTAAACGTCAAATATTGAAGCATGGTCAGAGGTGACGCCTTGGGGTGAGAATTTGTTGATATGGAGCACTGCCACACAACAACACCAAGTCCGTGCGAATCACTGTTAAGCATACTTTTGCGTTTTTACCCTTTACACAGGAATGCGGCAGTGGAGTTTTTTTAAGATTTCCACTCTGGAGGGTGGTTTGACTTTTTTTGCGTTTTTAAGCCCCAAAAACGCCATTGCCGAGTAAACGAAAGGGACATCCGATAAAATATTTTTACGTTTTCACCCGCAAGCGTTCTCGTGTGAACAGGGCTTGAGAAACTACAGATTTACTGGGAGTTTCACACAAAACCATTTAGTTTACAGAGAATGCTCCAAAAAGAGAAAATATCCAGTGAGCGGCAGTTCTGTTGGGGAAAATGCCTTGTTGATTGCCAGAGGTCAGAGGAGAAAAAGCACCCATTACAAGCGAGGTCTGCCAAAGAGCATCTCTGAACGCACAACATGTCAAACCTTGAAGCAGATGAGCTACAGCAGAGGATCATGCCAGTACTTTCAGAGAACCGGAAATTGAGGCTACAATTCAGTCAGGCTCATCAAAATTGGACAATAGAAGATTGGAAAAACGTTGAGTCCCAATTTCGGATGTGACATTCAGATGGTAGGGTCAGAATTTAGTGTAAACAACACGAAAGCATGGATACATCCTGCCTTGTATCAACGGTTCAGACTGGCGCTGGTGGTGTAATGGTGGAAGTTTTCTTGCCACACTTTGAGCTCCTTAGTAGCAATTGAGCATCATTTAAACACCACAACCAACCTGAGTATTGTTGCTGACCATGTCCATCTTTTTATAACCACAGTGTACCAATCTTCTGACGGCGGTTTACAACAGAAAGATCACAAAGCTCTAATCAAATCGTTTCTTGAACATGATAATGAGTTCACTAAACTCAAATGACCTCCACAGATGCTCAATTGATAAACGTGTTATTAAATCAGAAATGCCACCCGCACATCAGCTTTCAGGTCATCACACAGTTTTTTTGTTCTTAGAGCACAAAAAAAGCATTGTCTGAGTTCATAAAACCCTCACACACTACCTGAGGGGTGTTTTGAAGTGTCTGTGGCGAGGGCTCATCAGTAAGAGAGGGTGTAAATCACCTATCATCTATATGCAGATGAAATCAATTCAACCACTGTGCCTCACGCCTGCTGAACATCATTTAATTGATGTTCCTCTCTAATGCTCGCAACGACAGCCTGATTCACTCCATGCGCTCATGTGCACACTCACACGTACCTACGTGTACCAAAAACATAAAGGAAATAATTGGAAGTAATCAGAGAACATGACAATTTCTGAAAAATGCCCTCAAAAACTCTCGCTGGTAGATTAATAGGATACAGAGATGGCTTGCTAGACAGATGAGCGGTGTTGTACAACACTAAATGTCACGATGACGCTTGTATTGGTACAATAATAAGAAATGTTGCCGGTTTCTCATACACCATTTGCATAAATTAATTCAAGCAATGTTCTGAAACAGCTCAGCTGCGCGCCAAACAGGTGTGTTCCTCCATGCTTCCAAAAAAAACAGCTGAAGCATGTCTATGGTCCCTCAAGCAGCAGCAGCAGAAGAACAATTCTTTTTTGTCCCGTCTTCCATTGTTTGGACAAACAAAAAGTCCAACAGAGAAATTGCTGCTTTCAAGTTATAACAAAATGATCACATTTACAAAACAGATGCTCATTGATTTGACTATAATGTCGTAATTAGTAGTGGGATTCTGAGCTCTAACTGCGAAAATAAATATTTTTCAAGGCGTTCATTTTACTTAAAAAAAAGAAGAAAAAAAAACGTAAATCTCTTGAACATACATCATCACATGAGTGCCTAAACGAATAAATATACACAAAAATATTTCAAAACTTCTGGCTAGTAAAGTATTTATGTTAAAACATTCATTTATGACGTAAAGCCCCCTTCTAGACAATAATTTCATCCCATAAAACACATCATTGATCATCACCAAAATTACACATTTAAATGTTTTTTTTTTCCTTGAGAAAAAAATTAATGTAACTCCATTGACAGCTATTTAACACTTTGAAAGCCCAGGAAAGTAGGAAAAAATATTGTTAAAATAGTTCATGTGACTACAGGGGTTCAACCTTCATTTTATAAAGCGATGAGAATACTTTTTGTGCGCCAATAAAAAAAAAACGTCTTTATTCAACTATTTCTTCTCTGAAAATGAATGAAGATCTTATGGGTTTGGAACGATATGCGAGTCAGTAATTAAATAAAAAACTTTCATTTTTGGGTGAACTAACCATTTAAAGGCTTGATTTATACCACAGGAGTACTTTAAGTGAATACAAACAGTAAGGAGAAAAAAAAAATTGTGTAGGAATATACTGGATCTGTGCATTAGGTCTTAGTAACTTAAACAACAACAACAACAACAACTCACTGATTTTTTTATTTGCTTTTTGCCATAATCAAGCAGCCCTACCTTGGAAAACTTTAAAATATATATTTTTCCAAACAGGTTTCCCAAACACTCTTCATAATCCTCCATTGGTTGAACAAGCAGATAGACCCTCCTAAAATGTATGCCATTGGTTGAGTTGATTTTGCTGTGTCAGGCTGGTCGTGATGCTCATACAAACAGATAAGGTGTTTTAAAAACACCACTGAGTCAAAACATTTACTAAACCTACAAATAATTGTCTCGGCACAGTAAAAGAAATCATTTTAACATTAAAAAAATAAATTACACTTCACGTTAAACTATCCTTTTGGTGCTCGCAGAAGTGACTTTAAATTTCTGTAATTCGCACAGTGCTGATAGAGTCATGACCCATGTGGGATTGAAGGGGCAGTTAATTTCACCTCATTAGCAGGAAACAGTCAAAATAGATTAGCCTCTCTTCAAATGATGCCTTTGTTTGATTACCACACAACGGCAACAGATATCCTCAAGGGAGATGACTGAAATCAATGATGGACAATCCCAGATGCCTTATCAAATGCATGCTTCATCTTGTATAAAGTAACTCTGGTTATGTCAGTCCATTGTATGCCTTTTTATCTTTGACTAATAGTCTGAGTAAAATGTTTCAAGCCTTACAAATATCACCCTGTTAAATCAGTGCAATTCCTAACCTTTAAGTCTAACTCTGGGAGATTTACTTTTCAATTTGACACATTAACCTCCAGTTTCTCAGATAAGGCTCAAGCCTAATCCCAGAAAAAAAGTGCGTATTTGAGCTGTCTTGACTGAAATCAACTTGCACTGACATATCTTGAAATATGTCAGTGACATTGTTATGACATTGTCTCAAGATGCACATTTTTTTTTTCTAAGGCACGTTTGTAAAAGCTACTTAAATACCCTAATTGAACTAATCCTGGCTTAATCTAAGCCCTGTCTGTGAAACCGAGCCTAAGTGCCGACTAAGAGTAAGCCTTATGTCCTCTTTTCATGTGCACTATTTGAGAGAAAGTACCGGCTTGAAAAGAGGCCACAGTCTCAGAGGGTTTTCTGCCAAAGCAAACATAAAAGCTATGGCTCATGCACACTTTACTTTTTATCCTCGTGGATTCAACATTTAGTACTTTGTTTTAGACCACTAATAGTCACAGACCTGCTTATTGACCATCTGATGCACACTGCACGAAAAACGTACTTGGTAACTAACGTAACCTTGGTTCTCTCTAGAAGAGGGAACAAGTACTGCTTAGTAATATATTACGCGAGTGGAAAACCTCTTTTCCACAAAATATTAAAGCCAAAAATGATCCTTAATTTTGAATTAATGTAAAACGCATTGCGGCAGCATGCAGACATAGGCAAGACGGCTCACGTGCCTATTGGCTGACCTGCTGCAACTGCAGCAGCCTATCGAGAGAGGCCCCTCGATAGCAAAATAGGCGTGACCTGGGCCAATAAATACAGCTCGATGGGCTGATATAATCTGGTTTTTCATCGCTGAAGCGAACCGGAGCATGTTGCAGGCACGGCAGAGGTTCTCTTATACTGTGTAATATCTTAAGCTAGGATCCAACACCGAAGTCCCAAGGGCAGGTGCCTGGGGCTCATATAGTGCATAATCACCAGAGACTCACAGAGAGTCTGAGAAAACAGGCTAGAAGCATCATTCTCCAATAAGTAAAGAAAATTCGATGGTTTAGAAAACGCTGCTATGGCCGCCACATAAACCTTTGAGCGTGGACGGGGTTCTGCCCTTTTCCAGTAGCTCTTAAAGCAAGGAGAGAACTTCCGTAACCCCACAGTCTGGGGGTGAAAAGCCTCGAGCTTTGCACCAGCCAGAAAACAAAGACCATTTTGAGGAATAGAGTCGTCTAGTAGATGGGGCTCTAGCCTGCCTGATCGTATTTAACACTCCCTCCGGGAGGTTAATGGTACCTGTTGATAGCCCATGCAGGGACCACAGCTCCGGGCAAGAATGCCAAATCGAGCACTTGGTCTGAGAGAGGAGGTCTATCCTCACCGGTATTGACCATGGGGCAGTGCTTGTCAGCTGCATCAGAACTGGGAACCAGGGTTGGTTTTTCCAGAGTGGAGCCACAAGTAGCACTGGACATCCGTTTTCCCTGATCCATTCCAATACCTGAGGCAGGAGCGAGATAGGGGGGAAAGCATAGAGTGGGCAGCAGGGCCAGCGTATCCCTGTTCTTGGAGAAAAACTTCGGACAGTGAGCATTTTCTTGGGAAACAAACAGGTCTACCTGCGCTTTGCCGAATGTCTCCCACAGCAATAGGACCTTCTGCAGGTGCAGAGACCATTCTCCTGCTGGAACATTGTGTATGGACAGTCTCTCTGGTCCCAGATTCAGGTGCTGCCCTCAGTAAGAAACCTCACCATAAGCTCACAAGCCTTGTCATAAAAACGGGAGGACTTGAGGGCATGTTTGCTTTCTGTACGTAAAAAAGCTGGGATCCTACTGCCGGGATTTGAACATGGGTCTCTGGCGCGAAAGCGATGGGTATCACCAATGAGCCACAGGAGGAAAACGACATAAGCTTAAATCTGCCCAAGCAGACGAGAGAGCATCATCACAGTTTTGCGTTGGCTTTTGTTGCAGACGCGCATGTTACATCACAGGGTCACGACTGCAACATTTACATTTCCAGCCGCTCCAACTCAACAAGAGGAGCTGAGAATTGTTCGGATAATGGGGGTTGGTCGTCGCCATCAATGACGGAAGCGGTGGCAGACGGCGAACGCTGTACGTCGCTGACAGACTTGAGTGAAGCTGGAGAAGCTGGCGGGCAAACCAGTGAGCTTTCACGGGCTTTAGAAGGTTCAGGGACCTATTGAGTCAACACAGTCTCATCCCAAGATGTAATCCAACTGACACTTTTGACCATACGTCAACATCCGCCGTTTTAGGGTACCCTTAAACGTCGGTTAGATGACGATCCATGGGCGTCATCCAACTGACGCTTTACCTTTCACGTCAGTTAGGTGACGGGATAGGTTTAGGTCTGGGGTAGGGTAAGGATTAGAAAACGTCATCTAACCGACGTTTAAGGGTACCCTAAAATGGTGGATGTTGATGTATGGTCAAAAGCGTCAGTTGTATGATGTCTTGGGATGAGACTGCGCTGGCTGAGTATGGCGCTTCTTATGGTGCGGCACTGTAGTGTATGGATGTGCAGTCTCAGAGAAATATGCCAGGCTAGTCCTTGGAGTCACCATAGGCAATAGCTCGCATTGATGGCAGCCGCCGTGAGCAAGCGCGAGAGCTGATTGATCCTTACCCAGGCAAGAAACGCAGATGATATGGCAGTCCCCATCGCTGAGTGGGGCTCGTCACGAGCCAGCGGAGAAAGGCATCTTTAAGAAGACGCTTGTTCTTTTAGATATAGAGAGAGAGAGTGTGAGTCGCGGCGGAGAACACACACAAAGCTGAGTATAAAGGATATATACGCCGGAAAGCGTTAGCAGGAGCGACGACTGAAGGCGACGAGATGTAGGCCAGCGGCTTTAGGTACAAAAGGCTTGTCCCGCAGAAGGCTTTTAATCAGTCGGCGTGGCTCCTAGACTCAAGATCCAGCGATGCGTGAGCTTCGCTGAAGAGATGAAAAATCAGATTATATCAGCCCATAGAGCCGTATTTTTAGGCCCAGGCCATGCCCAATTTGACAGGAGGTGACGTAGTGGGAGCAAAGCGCCCCCATTGGATCTAACGAGGGGCCTTTCACGATAGGCTGCTGCAGTTGCAGCAGGTCAGCCAATAGGGGCGCGAGGCGTCTTGCCTCGGTCTGCATGCAGAAAACCTCTCGTAAGAGAACCTAGCATCCACCTGCAAAAATTAAAAAAAAAGTTTTTTAAACATTAAATAAAAAGGTTGGTCACTTTACATGTCAATCAGACAGCCCCAGACACAAGCCGCGCAATGTGATGCAACAAAGCAAATAGAACCCATTATATTCAGTAATGCTGTCTACAATGGTGGTGTGTGGGGCAAAGCAACACAACACGACAAATTCCAGACAGTAAACTGATGCCACATTCTATTTCTGACATACTTCAAGTGATCACGTTACTTCTGACATGAAAAAAAGAAAATAATTTACAACGGTCGCTTTGTGCGGCAACGGCACAGCACGATTCGGCAACTGTCGCAACATGTGTAGTCAAGTTGTAAGTATTGTAAGTAGGCAGTTCTTCACCAGAATCAGTAATAATTTTAAGCACGATGAATGAACAAACGAATGAATGAACAAAGATAATTGTTTTTCTTCACCAAAGATCTCCCTGCAATCATAATGTACAGTCTGACAAGCAACAGTTGTAAAGGACGATGAACGAACAAATTAACGAATGATTGTCATGTTTTTTTAATAAATAAACATGCTTATGTCTAAAATACATGTTTCACAGCTTGTTTTCAGTATTGCCATTGATTGAGCACAGCTGAGTTCTGGAAAAACTGATCTGAAAAGAAATTTGACACTTATCCTCCAATTTTCTATTGTTTGTGTTGATTTTTGTAAGAAAAAAAAGATGAAGAGATTCTGCCTGGATCCCACTACATTTCTTTGTGAACAGTTCAATAACTGAGATGAAAGATTCATGATGTGGCATCCCCATATGTTTTTCATCACTCTCTCTGTTTCTTCCATTCTTTCTCTCCCTCTGTTTATCTATCTTGACATCCCTCTGTTTGGCTTACTTTCTCTGCATCCCATCACTTGATTTGCTCTTCATCTTTCCCTCTCTTTCTCTCTCATTAAAACTCTGGCCATGTTCTCTCATTCCCTCAAAGCCTCTCTCCCTCCTTTTTTTCCATTTCTTCTCATCAACAGAGTCTTTTTATATAGACGAAGTGGCTCTCCTCGCAGCTCAAATGTGACTCAGTAACACCTCCTGCTGGAGGGAAACACTCAATACTGCGGTGAGAAGACATGAGGAAACTTTGGAAAAATCAGAGAACCAGAAGATACCACTTTTATCTCACAGGTCTCCTAGGGATTCAGAAGAGATCTCAAAAATTGGTCAAACTATTCTCAGACCTGCAATCAATGAGGATTTCAGTACATTTCTCATCAAAATCTTCATTTTAAAGCTCTGTGCCCTTCCTTTCTCTCATCTCAATAACATTAAAAGGACATTTAGGAGAAATGTCTGCAAAATATATAGCTAGATGCTCCATTATGTGTTGTGATCTATAAAAGGGCATTTTGGTCTTCGAAATGATCCATTTGCAATCATGACGGGCCTTGTGAGGCTTTGGACAGCTGTCATCGTCCTGACATTCGATAAACCAGAGCAATGCCTAATCCAATCAGCAGATGACCAGTTATCATTCCGAATAGGTAGATATCTTCAGCGTCCTCCACGGAAAGAGCCGCCAGACACACGACCCACCTCCTCTCCAACGTTCCAGTAGGGCAGTCAGGTTCCCCCGAACCCAAGCTTCTAGTCGAGAAGATGGTGTCAATTGCATTGAGAGACCAACTTGATCAAATCCATGATTTCTTAGTTTGGAGGGAAGTGCTGAGAGAGTCTCTCAAAGTACTAGACAGTAGACGTGACGAGAGGAGCAAAGCAGGGGAAGTAAGGGGAGGGAGAGAGAAAATGCGACCACCTTCGTTGAGAGAGAGACGAAGGACATTGAAAGTAACACTCCTTCCTAACCAGGAAACTGTCCTTTTGTCATTCCTCTCCCTTTGGCATGCTGACCGAGACATGACAGGGTTAACATCCGTGTTTACAATATGCCACACACAAACACACTGCATCCTTCAATCAGCCTACCTAAAGTTTTCAGACAGGTACTGCCCGTGAACTCATTATAGGGCTTAATAATCATCGTTGACTGTATAACCTAGAACAAATGTCCTCTATGGAAGCTTTAAAGGGGGATTCATCTGTGGTAGACCAAAGCAAATGGCATCATAAACACGGATCTGCAAGTACGAGACCAGAGCAGGTCATTGCCTGCTAATTTAATAATCTTCAGCCAGCTGGCCCAGAGAAATATTTATATAAGATTATATGATCAGAAAGAAACTCATCCTATATCCGAAGCTCATGGGTCATTTCAGTGAACAGTGTCATTTGGATTTTAAGTTTATATTTGGATTTAACTCTGTTTAGTGTGAAGACACTTTCAAATAAAACACGACAAAACATTACGGAAATTATCTATGTTGATTTTTCTAAAAAGTTTTTTTTTTGTATTATCAGACTGATCTCATGAAGTAGTGTGTGTATGACACGCCAATTCGTATTTCCATTTTTGGCGTGCTATCAACACGCATAATCGCTTTTCAGCGTGTTTATGAACGCTGTTGACCTACCTCAACCCCATCCCTAAACCTACCCGTCACTGGGGTTAATGGCATTTATGAGTGTTCCCTTACCATCTTAGGAAAGAAAAAGATAGCTCCCCAGATGTAGATCTATACATTTTGCTTCGTTTCGCTCGGACATTTGACGGCGTGTACAGACACGTGGAATGACGCGGACGTTAATGGCGTAGACATACACGCGGATACACGGAAGAGATAACACGCCACTTCACTCAATGGCGTGTATGTTTACGCAAAAGTCATGATGTCATGTTGGTACTATAAACTCTAATGTTCAAGTTGACATTCAAGTTATCATAACGTAACATTTTTTTTTGTTTTGTGGAAAGATCCATTTTGATGAAGACCTTTTCCTTTAAAACTTAGCCTATGCGGTATAGTCACTGAATATGGTCAGGTACTGTTACAAATGTGTTTATTTTCCACTGGTCAGTAGTGGACAGTAACAGTATTTTACTTCGTTACTACTTAATTACAGCATTTTTATTTGGGGATTTTTATTTATTTATTGATTTTTTTTTTTGCTTTACTACATTTCAAAGCATAATATCGTACTTTTTTACCATTTAATAAAAATTTGTGGTTCCTTATTCATTTGAACTGAAGAAATCATCACTCGTTCAGAGAGGTGATAGCGGTGTACCTTCAACAATTCACCTACTGCACCTTTAACAATCCACCAAATTCACAAGTCTGACTCAAAATGAGCCAAGAACGGGAGTTTCTCTTGAATGTAAAAAAAAAAATTGCCAATGTATTGACCATTAATCTGAATATTAAGCAACAATATGCCAGTTATAGCCATGACATTTTGGACCGGAGGTGAGAAAATATGATTTCCTGAAAGGTCAGCAATAACCTTTTGAGATGAAATGATAAAAATAAAACACATTCCTGAAATTTCAGGCACAAATGAGACTGCAGTCAGTTTCAGCGCAATCAGTCATAATCTTTCATTTCTACATCCCAGAGTGTGAAGAATTAGAAGTCATTTCCCCTCGTCTACAGATGTCTCCCTGAAGCTAGGCGCTCCTCCAAGCCTTGTGAGATGGATTTGAAATTCAAGAGAGTTTAGAAGACCATTAGAAGAGAAGACAAATAGGGCCTGTCTGACAAGTAATCACCAACAAGAGATCTTGAAACGTATTGAATTATTCTTTTACACATGCAATGGAGAAACAATAATACACTTTTAAAAAGAGTAGTTCAGTTTTAGGGGCTGTTTAACTTTTTGTGCATTTTGGCTGTTCGTTTACACAACAATGGCGTTTTGGGTGCCTGAAAACGAAACAACAAAACCGAGAATCTCTGAAGACAATGATGTCATACAGGTGCGTGTTACGTGTTCAGTCTATAGTGTTTCATCGCCATCTACTGCCCTGGCAGCAGAATCCAGTGTATCCGTTTTAATGGGGATCGTTTTGACAGTTGTGTCGTCTGTATGCGGAAAACGCAATGAAAAAAAAACTTTAAGCATATCGTTGTTGTGTAAATATACCATTAATTTACCCTCTTATTCACTTATAACATCACGTTCATCAACACACATACATAGAACTTATCAAATATGGTATATATGGTAGGCCTGTCAGTTAAACACGTTATTAATGTTGTTAAAGCAAATCCATTTTAACGGCATCAATTTTTTTATCACGCGATTAACAGTCTTTTTGTCCTAGCAAACTTTGTAATTTTTTTCACATGTTTATGCAAGAGGATGCGGCGCTGCGCTCTGAAGCCCATTCATTTCAATGGCTTGAGCAGCGGGAGGACGTTTTGTTGCTTCGTCGACCAAAGCGCAAGCGGATCTAGCCTAATCGGAAACAAAACAACAGGCACGATACCGCACACACTCGTTTGGGCTTGCTAGCCGCCAAATAGTTGGTTAACGTTACGTTTTGAGTGGAAGACGAGCGCGAGACACCAAAATGGATGCCAATAAGATTCTGAATAGAAATTTTACTTTTGCCAAATTCCATCAGCCAGACCAAAGTGAAGTGTGTTTTGTCGTTGTGGACTGAGCTATCATCATCATAGCACGTCCAATCTGAAATACCACATTATGATGGCCAAGCACACACACACACACACACACACACACACACACACACACACACAGATGATGCGAATTCTCCGCCCCCTCGTCAATATCAGGACCTCGTCAGTATTTCTTTCACCCTTTTATTGATGGACAGTGTTACATTGTGTGAGAGATTATTTGCTCCAAGTGAGAATGTTAGTGTGAAATTGAACACAGTATGCCAACGTTGTTTTAAAAAAAACAACAACAATTGCACAAAGCAAGCCAATCCACTTTTCCATGTTGATAAGAGCAAAAAGAAATCAAGAGATATTTAGAACAGATTAAAATGCGCGATTAATCGCAAGTTAACTATGACATTAATGTGATTAATCGCAAATATTTTAATCGTTTGACAGCACTAGTTTATACGCTTGAAAATGTTGATTAGACCTTCAAATAGATGGACACACATTTACTGAGAGAATATTAAAAATATCTTCCAGTCTTATGAGTTTGAAAAGACATGAGGGTAAGTAAATTATGACAATTTGTTTCATTTTTGGGCTAACCATCCCTAATGCACAGAGGATGTGATGAGCTCACAGGAAACTCGTTTTTCTAATTTTCATTCTCTCCTTCCTTCCCTCGCACTATTTCACATAAATTCCTGGCAAAACAAACCACTCTATTCCATGACATGAATTGAACATCACTTTCAAAACAAGTGCAAGAAATTGTTAGTTTGGCCCAAAACAGAACTTTCGGATGTTGGCCTTTCGACAGCCAGAATCTCCTACTCGTTTAAACTGTCATTTCCTCACTCACTTTTAACGCTCCAAAATATCTCTTTCCATCCATTAGTCAGCCCTTTCTCAGGCACCTCACAGCAGTACACAACCCCCCGCTGAAACAAACCATAGAACTAGTCAGAAGAAGACATAACTTCTTTTTAGACTCTTCTGTGGGGGAGAATATGGACAACATGTTATTTTCAAGGAGATTTTCATTTAGTCATTTACAGCTTATTAGTGGTATCTACAGAGAAAATTATCAGTATTACTATTCCTCAAACAAACTTATAAAGGGATTTGAGCAAACCCCTAAATCTAAATATTTAACTGTATCTCAAAACACAAATGAAATGAAATTATGCGGCTTGCTGTGTAGAGATGTACTATTCTGGAACTAATCTGAATGCCGTTCTTATGATTTTCCCATTCATCAAAGAATGCCGATTTTTTTTTTATGGTAATACAATAAAATATTAAGCAGTACAACAGCACAGCACACCATTTTCAAAATCTGGCCAACCCTAACTTTTAAACGCTAGTTTTTAGTGCATTCTTAAAATAGCTGAACAATGTATTAATATTGTTTTTTTAAGCCCACTATCACTATATCTTGTTGCCTCTATTTGGGTTTTACATTTAAAAAAACAGCATATTCTTGTTCATACTTTTATTTTTTTATTGGCATGGCAGACAAAAATGGCAGTGCTCCAATAACAGTTGTTAGCTGAATACATAAATAACTAACAATTGACATTGAACACGATATAGATGTAATGAAGACCAAGATCCAGTGAAATATCTTCACAGTCCTCTATGATGTCTTTACGTCCTTCATGTGTATTCTGAGTGGCACTCTCTCTCTACAGATAATGAGGTTATGATACGGGGCGGACATTTGAAATAACAATTGAGTTTAGAGTTACATTAAGTCTTTTCTATTTGATTATGTAAAAACAACTATGTTCACGAATGCCAAATGTAGCAAAAATGGACAGAATGAGCCCTTAAAGGAGTAGTTCACTTTTCAAAAAAAAACTTTTGCTGATAATTTACTCACCCCCATGTCATCCAAGATATCCATGTCATTCTTTCTTCAGTCAAAAAGAAATTAAGGTTTTTGATGAAAACATTCCAGCAGACTTCAGTGGGAACCAAACGGTTCAAGGTCCAAAAGACTGTTCAAGGGCTTTAAACGATTCCAGACGATGAATAAGGGTCTTATCAAGCCAAACGATGAAGTTTTATAAGCTCAAATGGTTGCCTTGCTCTGTACTGCGATGCATGTTCGTGACTCTCCTGTTCGAACTCGTTCATCAAAATGAACAAATATTTTTCCGAGTCATTTGGTTCATGCAACGAACGAAATGAAATAAAATTGACTCAGACAAAGATTTCTCTAAAAGTGCCTGCACACAGAATTCAACAATGTGAAAAACGGATTGAACCAATGGGTGAACTAACGGGTGAACCAAGGCCAGAACGCCAACTTAAGCGTATATGTCTTACACAGTCTGTGCAAAGGCATTTGAGCTTCTGTAATCCTCACAGCTTCATGCAGTGAGAACATGGTCGCAGTTTGACTTCTCTGAATATGTAAATACTGAATCTGGCAGGGCATTGGGTTTGAGAGTTCCTCTATTGAACAAACCCAGTGGTTTCGCTGGCATGCAACTCTTTCTGTGAGTTTGAGTGCCAGGGAAGGTCGAGAAGATTGGCACACTGAGGACATAACACAACCTCGTACACAAAAACACACCCACACACCTATCAACAGGACACATGTTCACATTCTAAACATAAATTTTGTAATTTATGCCAGTGTTTGAAAAGTTATATGATTGTACACATTTTAGGCATCAATATAGCAACGTCATAAGCATATCTGGGGAATATTTGGAGATCAGAGATAAAATGCATTGCAGGCAAATCAATAAGATGAGCAATAAGCATGCAATAAGCTAACTGACACAAAGTCAAATGGTAAGATAGAAAAAAAATCACAAAGTGACTACTTTTGCTAAAACCAGCTGAGATACTATTATAACATTTAGCAATTATTTGTACATTAATACGCTCATTTCAATTACAAAACAGACAATAATTCAATGTGTCTGGTGATGTGTCTAATTTTGGAATCTAATGATTTTCCCTGGGAAAGAACATGCTGTTAATATTGCTGAAAAATAATTATCTGCATGGCTGAGACAGCCCTGAATTAAACCAATTTTGCATGCGTGCCTGTGTGTGTGTGTGTGTGTGTGTGTGTGTGTGTGTGTGTGTGTGTCAGAGTGAGAGATAACAGAGAAAGTGTAAATGCATTTAAAATTATAGAGCGTTTTTGTATTTTTATGTACTTAAAATTATTTCAATGACAGATCATTTTTCTTCTGAGCGAATGGATATAGTAGAGTTACAAAACCTAGCAGTTTGACCATAGACATTTTGAAGTCAAAAGTATGCTTTGGTTTTCCATTTTGACTCTACAGTCAATGAGTCTACAGCCTAATGTTTGTAATTGCAATTTTTTTCATCAGCATATTTGCAACACTAACACTCACCCATTTCTTTCCAAAACTAAGCAAAGAAAATGGTGATATTAACAATATTTTGGAAGAGCATTATCAGTCTTACAAAAATCCAAGATGGCAAGTATGCTGAGATGTTAATTGTTAAAAAGGTTATTCATAAATATTCTTATACTTACATTGCAAAACTGTTTTCTATATTGATACAAAAAAATGTTTCTTGAGCACCAAATCAACTGAGGGATTCACTATCTTGCAGCAAATTGTAATAATAAAAAGTTGCACTCTAAAATACACACAAAAAGCCAAGCTGAAACAACACTATCTGACAAAGTTAAACCCTACAGATTAAAACGCACTGTAAACTGTCAGTACCAGAAGCCAGCACATTCTCTAAGCACGGCCAAAAACGGCTCCAGACTTGGCAATCTTTTGTTGTGTGTCTACTGGTGGTGCTTCAAGTTCACACACAATTGAATCATTTATAGCATTGGTTTAATGGCAGTTTTGCTCTGCACCATGACTACCAGAGTCCCAGAAACACACTGAGCATGTGTGAGGAGTCAGTAGGTCGCATTTACTTCAATCGTGGACACGAGTCCAATGAGGTTCCTGATAATATTCCACCAACTGAACCATTGCACAAATCCACAAACTCCTGGCCCACTCAAATAGACCAAACCGAACAATAAATGTTGCCATCCTCTAGACTAGAGATGCAGTATAATGATCAACACACAACAAAGGTTTCATTCACAAACAGAAGCCATCGAATAATAAAAAATGCATTCATTTTAGTGCAGTGCTATAGGGAACTCTGTACTATAGGCTGACGAGAGTCACATACATGAAGGCATCTTGAGTAAAACAGCTCAATACTTCAAAAGCACACACTAAAAAACCTGAACCGGAAGTGATGCAACCTGTTTTACAGAATATGGAAGTTTAATGTGCAATGCATAACCCATTTTATTGTTGATTTGCAATTCTTGTAGGGATGTCTGACTGGATAGCTGTTTTTCAGCAGAGGACACTGACAAATAGGGGACAAATATGTACATTTTAGGTGCCAATATGTACATTTAGGTGCTAATATGGACATTTATTTGTTAATATGTACATTTTAGGTGCTAATATGTACATTTTAGGTGCCAAAATGTACATTTAGGTGCCAATATGTACATTTTAGGTGCTAATATGGACATTTATTTGCTAATATGTACATTTTAGGTGCTAATACGGACATTTTAGGTGCTAATATGGACATTTAGGTGCTAGTAAGTACCAATATGCTCCCTTTAGATACAATTTTAGATTTTAGCTCCCTTTAGATACATTTAGCGTACCTTTTGAAAAGGTACAGTCCCAGTGACAGCTTTTGGACCTTTTATCCTGAGAGTGTACTTGTATTTATCTCAGTTAATAGAGACAGAATGTTGTATTGCTTCTTGCACATTTCTCAACACTTACAAAGTGAAATGTCCAGTGAGTGGCACTAAAATGTAATAATTGTTTCGTTTTTTTTTTTTTTTTGTGCACTAAAAGTTATTGCTCCATCATTGAAAGTAACACTAAAGCTACAACTAAAATTGTGAGCAAACGCAAGCTAAAAACGCATTTATTGAAGCAACCAGGTTTCTAGTCAAAGTAGCATATTTTCTGAGCTGATAATGGGATGTTAAACCTAAAAAAATGGTTTTAAAAAGCACATGACTATCATCACTTTAGTGTCGAAATGAGTTAAAGTCTAATGAGTGCGTAGATGACATGAAGTTAACATTGAAAACAAACAGGCACTCATATAATAAATACAGCTCCTGTTTGGGTGAAATTTAGGGGGTTTTGTCCTCAAAATATTAAGTTAAAATACTCCTCAAAGAATATGTGCGCTCTTAAGTGCAGCAAGCCATGCTCATTTTCTCTTGTCAGTTTTTGGCATAAAATATAAAGGATTTGGCACCATATAGGCATTCTTTTCAGATTTGCTGGTAATCAGAACACATACTTTCCAGGAATTTCTTCAGTTTATTGCTGTTGTTGTGGCAGTCAGCAACAGCAGCTTAACCCTGCGCTAGTTTTTATTTTCAGTAATGTTCAAAAAGTTTCTGTTGAGCTAATTCGGTTGCTCTTTTTACCCCATTTTAAAAATGGACATGAACAGACCAGGACAGCATCCAAATGGAAATTAGAATTCATCATGGCGGCGCTCATCGTTTGCTCAGAAAAAAGGTGAATAGATGTTTTTAGAGTTTTGCAAAAATGTAGGTAGAGTTTTTTTTTTTCTTCAAATGAGACTGGGTTGGTTATATTCTAAAGGAAAATAATCAAGTAGTGTAGAATCTCTGCTGCGATTGAACGACAAAGGAACCTAAGACTAGAAACTCCATTAAATAAGTACAGAAATATCCGTGTTTCCATATTTGCTGTTGCATATTATAACAACACAGCATTTTCATACATATCAGTGTCTAAAAAATTCCACACAGAGCAAGAAAAAGGCAACAATGGCAGAGAAAATAAAACACCCTGGGATGGTTGGAGCTGGAAGGAAGAAAAGGGGAGCACATCCAGAAGAGAAAGTGTTTGATCCACGGCACATTGCAATTATGGATTACAGTGTGTCCAACTACAAGGCAATTCCAGCAGGATGAATGTAAAATAAAGTCTTCTACAAAAAACTACCCAGCTGTGCCAAAAATAACACTGTGCCAGAATGAATACATTGTGCCAAGAGAAAACCCAAATAGTGCATTCAATCACTTAAACTAAAAGCTGAAGTCTCACTGGCGTCACCAAATTAAACAAAAAGACGGTTTCAAAAGGTTTTCGACCAATAAAGAAAAAAAAATCAGCGGAATTGATATTTGTTAGCTTCAATTTTTAAATTTTTAAAGTTGATGTTGACCAGTTCCATTATTACCTTTAATTGACCTCTTGGTGACTTTGAAACTGAGATGTCTGCAGACACGCACACTTATAAATGCTCTTAGTCAGGCTGTCTGCTTACAAAGACTCTGCCCTAGTTTCCCAGTGCAGAGAGCAGACCAGAGGGGTTAATTCAGTCCAGTCTGAAAGAAAGAAGCGATAAGAAAGGAGCAACTGCAAAGAGGAGAACTGTGCTAGACATCTTTGAGCTAGACACATTTGGACAGCCTACAAAATCAAGGTTCAAACAAGATGTAGAAACACAAAAGTCGAATGTCAAAAATCCTTAGAAATATCCATTTTTTCTTAATCTTCTCCCTTCTGTGTGTTTGCAAGTGAACTGATCTTTGCAACATGAGGGCTGCAACGCTACAGAGACCTTACATTTCACACCTGCGCGCTTTCACGACCTGCTAACACGCAAGTGGATGCAATTCGACACCACTAAGAGCAGAGAGCATCTGTGCTATAGTGGAGCTAAAATTAGCAACCAATCTCCATGAGCCTCTTTTTCACAGTGGCGCACATTGAGGAGTCAATGATTACAGCCTGTCTAGAGTCTGAAGATGCTGACGTTGAACTCCTCAAGCGGTACATTAAACTGCGCTGGAAAAAGAACAGCATTTCATGACTAAGGAAGCAATCGGGTGAACTGATTAAAGTACTGAACATGCTGGACAGGTGCAGTGGAGTTTGAAAAGGCACAGGAATGAACATTATATTGTTAGTGTTTGTTCGGGGCATGTGGAGTGACTCCATAGCCTGACTGGTGGAGTCTCACAGACACTAAAGCACTGTTCCTGCCTAGACCGTACAGAAGGCTGTTGCAAAAGATAGGCAGCAACATTATACTGTCTAAATTCTAAAGCAGTATCACGTGAATCCATTAACGTTAATGCAATCCCAGAAAGGGGTGATGCATTCGGTCCACTCTTTGATTTCAGTCACCGTAGGACCTCAGAATGTAGACCATTTGTAATGGCTAAGCAAACAAAAACAAATAAAATGCGTTCCTGCACATTTGTGTTCGGTATAAGCTAGGCTAACAGGCTAATCGTTAACAGAAATGTCACCTGTAAATCTGTTTGTTTGTACCGTCGCATCCATTTCTTTATTGACTGTGAAACAAGAGGCTGGGAAGAGTAAGATAAACTACCATAAAAGCTACCATGTTCCAAATTTAACCGACTCACTTTTAACCATTAGCTTAGCAAGATGATAAGGGTTGGTGATGGCGCAGTGGATGAGAATCCAATGTGTTCGAATCCAATGTGAGACAACAATGTGTCCCTGAGCAAGACACTTAACCCATAGTTGCTCCAGAGGCGTGCGACCTCTGACATATATAGCAATTGTAAGTCGATTTGGATAAAAGCGTCAGATAAATGAAATGTAATGTAAACGAATAATGTCAATCTCTGTCAGAATCATGTTTAGTGATTAGGTGGTGTTTGTTGACTTCATTTATGGGAATGGGAGAAACTGCAAAATGCAATATGGCAAAAGTCCCACCTTCTAATAAAATAGCCAACTACCAATGGGTTAAGTCATTGCATCACTATAGCTGCCGTTAGAAGCTCTGGTTAGTTGAGTTTTACCGTTTTCGAATCCACTTTATTTATTTTATTTAGAAAAATATCAGTAACCAGACAGTTTCTGGTCTCATTGACTTCCATAGTAAGAAAAAATATACTATGGAAGTCAATGAGACTAGAAACTGTCTGGTTACTGATATTCTTCTAAATATCAGAAAATCGGCTGAATGGATTCGAAAACGGTAAAACTCAACTATTTAACTCTGGGGGAGTTGTAAAATGAGCCTATTTCCAAAAAAGTGGAGTATCCCTTTAAGGCCTTTTCGCACCAAGAGGAATATTTGATGCAATAAACATGTTATTTTGAATAAATGGCTGTTAATGCATCTCTTCAGACTGACAGCCACTTGGTGGCAAAATAGACTATGTGGCAAAGTGTCAGAGGAAGAAAAGCAGAGGAAGAACCCTATACTCTTATTTGGTGTTAGGTTAGAAATAAAAAGTTGTGCAGTTTATGCTTTTTTAGCTCAACTTGTATGGATATTTTTTTAAGTATTGATCAGAAAAGAATTATATGCGAAAAATTGTTAAGTACTTGTTTTGGTGCAAACAGGACTGTGCTGGACGACCTTGAAATACATGTTTTTCATGATATTTGAGTTTGCAGTTCGTTTCATTTTTATGGCTGATTTGCTAAAACGTGATTTAAATGCAAGTTTGACAAGAAGTTTTAAGATTTCCCCATATTGCATGGCCATAAAAGCCGCCCAAAGCCATTGCAAAAATGGCTGCCAAGTGAACTGGCTTTCCTTGAAAGGAATTTGGTGACAGTGAAGTTTGTTGCTCACTTCTTTGGTGTTTACTGATGGGCTGTTCATATTAATAGTAAAGTGTGGCAAAGCAAATGACTTACCTGTGATCATGTACCCCTGATAACTAGCCTACCAACAATACGTTTTACCATTTTAAGAATGTCATATAAGTTTAATTTCTCCTGCTGTTTTGTAAACAACAAACCAATAACATTTTACAGCAAAATAACTTTTTATATTTGATTAGACACCCAGAGAATAAGTCTATAATGGTTACACTCTGGTGCTTTCATTGACAGCAACTTGGGGAGATTTATCAGTGTATTTCAAAATCTAAATCTCTCGGCTTGTTAGGCATTTCCATGCTTTCATCTCATGTAGGACGCCAAGCACTAGGACCAGCAATGCAGTAAAGATTATATTGTTTTTTTTAAATTACAGCAGCCTTCAATTTGCAGAGTGTGCGTGCACATCTGCATTCACACACGTTTAGACAAAGGGCTCCATCTCAATAAAGTGAGATCCAATTAAACCTTCTGACCTACATAAGTAATGTGGCTGAACTTCTCCACAAGCCAACAGCATAGAATATAAATTTCAGACCTAGATTAAAGGAGCACGAAAGAGTGTGAGGGTAACAGAGAGGAAGCAAGTGAGAGAGAGACATTAAAAGACCCTTTAAAGCCCCATAACTATTGTCTCAAAACTGAGAAGAAAGTTTGGAGTACTAACATAGAGCATGGCTTGATCTGCTGGTGAATTGTAGCTGTGTAATTTGAGTATACGTTTATTATTGTTTACTTCAATGTTCATCTGATTTTGTCTTTGCCTTTGCTAGAGGTTACAAGATTCTAGAAAAAACAATATCTGAGAGTTTTCTTACACTTGGTCTATAATAACATTTCCTAAATATTATATAAGATAGAAATGAGTGTCCCATATCAAAGTGCATTAAAAAATTGGAAGGCCAGAAATGTGGACCCATGGATGCTTTTTCAGCTCTTTGTGCAATGGAAAAGCAGTCTGAGATGGTTTACATCCAACTTTAGTTATAATAAATTTAGCTTAATGCTAATGCTTAAACACAATGTGACAAGGAAATCAAATGCAATTACATTGAAGGTAATGAATTTAGCAAAATGCTAACGTTTACATCCGAACACTGATGCGATGGATATCTGGTATCAGAATGCAATTATAGTTTTTAAGGAAATGAATGTAGCAAAATGCTGACACACGCAAACAAATAGACAGAGACAAGAACTTCTGTGGTATCAAGAATTTCAGTGTTACTTACTATATAAATACAAAAGCATTTCTGTTTTTACTACACACTCAAAATATAGCAAAATTCATACCTATACTGTGTAGTAAAGAGTAAAACTTGTAGTGCATAGTAGTGGATAACTGTTACAATGTTACCAACTTCAACAGCACACACACAAACACCTGTATTTGTATTCACACACACACACAAGCTGCCAACTAACTGGAATGACAAATGTAGTACTGATAAAGTTCACAAACACCAGCATACCAACAGTGAATGGAGGAACGTGGCAGAGAGGTAAAAGAAGGAGAGTGATCCCCTTTCCCACGTTTCATTAGAATAACTGCGTTCCTTTTATGTGGGAACAATGGCAGCCCATCGTTCATGGTAATGTATGCAGAGATAGGCTCCTCACATGGGCTAAGAGGCCTAAATATCAGTCCACCTATTGTCCCACAATAGACCACAGGTCCTTACCCAACACTCATACCCTATACCATTGATTCAATGCTTGTTTAGAGTTTGATTAATTAGAAAAAGCAACGCAAGAGCAGAATGTATAAGCCAATCATGGTCTAAAACAACATTATGCCATTCATGCAACCAAATGTCCAAATTGTTTCATGTTTAAAACATGTTATGTTTACAGTCTGATTCTAATTCAAATCTCCATCACTCAGAGACTTATTGTAAGCACAAACCCCGACCTCCGTTCAAACCCAGACGGCCCGACCTCCAATCAGACTTGTTTTGAGTTAATCAACTTATTTAATCATGTGAGCTCTTGACAAGCAGACACAGCGCTGGTAAACAAAGCCTCCTCAGTTCTGTGCCAAGCCAACAACAGGACTCAGGCACTTCAGATAATACCATAGGCATTAATTAAAAACAAACTGACGCAGAGAGGAAGTTAAAACATGTGGGAAATAGGAAAGAAGAAGCTGACAGTGAGTCGAGGGGGAGACGGGCGTTTTAGTTTTGAGTGGACACATGATGGCCCATTTCTGGAAGACTTTGTGAGCTCAGCTGAGGAAAGCTGCACTCCCTTAACATCTAATTACTGAACACTTGTTTTTAAAGACATCCTAGACACATGCACACACTGTTTACTACCGTACTTAACAAAAACCTAAAGCCAAGAAATTAACCTTGGACTCGTTCATCAAAATGAACGAATATTTTTTTTCTGAGTCAATTCGTTCATTTCGTTTGTTGAATGAACCAAATGACTCAGAAAAAGTTTTGTTCGTTTTGATCAATTTCGAGCATTTGAGCTTATAAAACTTAAACTTTGTTATTTATTTATTAAATGAGCGATCGTTTTGCTTGATAAGACCCTTATTCATCATCTGGAATCGTTTAAAGCCCTTTGAACAGTTTGCACTGAAACCGTCTTTTGGACCTTGAACCGTTTGGTTCCCATTAAAGTGCATTATATAGAGAAAAATGCTGGAATGTTTTCATCAAAAACGTTTATTTCTTTTCGACTAAAGAAAGAAAGACATGGACATCATGGATGAAATTCGGATGAGTAAATTATCAGCAAAAGTTTTTTTTTTTTTTCAAATGTGAACTACTCCTTTATAGGGACATGGGGATGAGAACAATTAGATACGAAAGATTATATTTCAAAGCTTTTGTGTTTGCTTGAAAATGCTTTTTTTGAGATTATGTGAAAAGTTTTGTGAACGAATGTAAAGTTTCTTGGAAAAGCAATGAAAAAACGGTATTATCGTTGCACTAATCAATACAGAGAATATCTCTATTTAAACAACAGACATGAGTTCAACAGTGGCCTAAAGAGATTGATGTAGTGTACGATCTGAGGCCATCGATCATCAAATGAAGTGTCAGGCTTGAAACATTGACAGCACATGTAAGGTAAAAATAATTTTGAAGAGAAGATGCAAAAGCTTTGCGAAAGTGTGCAAAAGCATATCAGAATATTATTTCATTGGGCAACAGATCATTTGGCCCGAAAAATGGTGTAACATTTGCTTTAGTTTAGATACCACTTTTGAGATTTTGTTTAATGCCTTTCCTTTAAATAATGGAAAAGAATGGGATGAAGTAGTTGACCTTTTTAGAGAAAAACCTGAGCAGATCCGACTTCAAGTAAAGCTGTTTTTAGATGTTCTGCGTTAACAGGCCATGCTGACCACATACAGCTTGGTGCCAAAATGATAAAATGCTGTAAGTGTTGTGAGTGAGTTGAAAGTAGAACATGCTTTGCTATTTTCTTAACAAAAGAAGCTGCAGAACTTCTTATTCCATTGCACTTGCACGGCAACTAGAGGTGGGCAGATTTTGATAAGACATCTTCACCATGAAAAGTTGTGATTCATAGAAATGATATCAGAAAACCACATGCCCTAAGCTAAATTTGAGCAGATACAATTCATTTTTACATGAACCTTTTGGAATAATTAAATTGTTTCCATTTTTATCTTACATAATGAGAGCAAGTTGGCAAACATTTTTATAACCATGCACATGTAGAACAAATCTAATCTAAATTACAGGTCACTGTTTTCAACCCTCGAATCTCGAGACTGTAAGCGCAATTCACTTCAATCAGTACCTATTGTACTCATTCGCCGGTATGAAAAGAAATTCTTCATAATATAATACATTAATTTCATTGTGTGTAAATATTCACAGATCCAGAATGATTCACTGAAATAAATCTTAATTGTATATGAAACTTTGAGTGCATGAAAGAGCCCAACCCCCTTTGTCCTTGTTCAAGCGAAAGAGTCACATAAAGATCCCCTGAACCACACACACACACAAGTTTATATTGATTGTGTTCATTCTTTTGCCAGTGAGTCATCAAAGTATTTTCTCTGGCTGTTTATCTCTGCTCTGTTTCTGAAAGTTGGAAGCAAATACAAGCACACAAACCTACTCACCTAAAGGATTATTAGGAACACCATACTAATACTGTGTTTGACCGCCTTTCGCCTTCAGAACTGCCATAATTCTAGGTGGCATTGATTCAACAAGGTGCTGCAAGCATTCTTTAGAAATGTTGGCCCATATTGGTAGGATAGCATCTTGCAATAGATGGAGATTTGTGGGATGCACATCCAGGGCATGAAGCTCCCATTCCACCACATCCCAAAGATGCTCTATTGGGTTGAGATCTGGTGACTGTGGAGGCCATTTTAGTACAGTGAACTCATTGTCATGTTCAAGAAACCAATTTGAAATGATTCGAGCTTTGTGACATGGTGCATTATCCTGCTGGAAGTAGCCATCAGATGATGGGTACATGGTGGCCATAAAGGGATGGACATGGTCAGAAACAATCAATGTTCAGGTAGGCGTGGCATTTAAACAATGTCCAATTGGCACTAAGGGGCCTAAAGTGTGCCAAGAAAACATCCCCCACACCATTACACCACCACCAGCAGCCTGCACAGTGGTAACAAGGCATGATGGGTCCATGTTCTCATTCTGTTTACACCAAATTCTGACTCTAGCATCTGAATGTCTCAACAGAAGTCGAGACTCATCCGACTAAGCAACATTTTTCCAGTCTTCAACTGTCCAATTTTGGTGAGCTCTTGCAAATTGTAGCCTCTTTTTCCTATTTGTAGTGGAGATGAGTGGTTCCTGGAGGGTCTTCTGCTGTTGTAGCCCATCCGCCTCAAGGTTGTGTGTGTTGTGGCCTCACAAATGCTTTGCTGCATACCTCGGTTGTAACGAGTGGTTATTTTAGGCAAAGTTGCTCTTCTATCAGCTTGAATCAGTCGGCCCATTCTCCTCTGACCTCTAGCATCAACAAGGCATTTTCACCCACAGGACTGCCGCATACTGGATGTTTTTCCCTTTTCACACCATTCTTTGTAAACCCTTGAAATGGTTGTGTGTGAAAATCCCAGTAACTGAGCAGATTGTGAAATACTCAGACCGGCCCGTCTGGCACCAACAACCATGCCACACTCAAAATGGCTTAAATCACCTTTCTTTCCCATTCTGACATTTAGTTTGGAGTTCAGGAGATTGTCTTGACCAGGACTAACCCATTAATGCATTGAAGCAACTGCCATGTAATTGGTTGATTAGATAATTACATTAATGAGAAATTTAACAGGTGTTCCAAATAATCCTTTAGGTGAGTGTATACAGAAAGCTGAACATTCATAATGTGTACACTAGGGGTGTAATGATACCGTCATGAGTCATGTCACAATACTGAACTCACTATACGATATTATTGCGATACTCAAAGACATATGATAAAAGGTTAACAAAAAAATAACTTTTGATTAAACTGTAAAATTTGGTATTACATTGTGTGTGAAAATGAATAGGCTTGATCATCTTCACTGTAGGCAAGGGGAATCATGTTTCCCAAGACTCTTCTGTCATGGTTTTGCTCCATCATTAGCCTTAGTAAGATGCCAAACTGTTATGTACTGAAAGCACCCTTGAGGGAGGAAGAGTCGCACTTTCATTGACAGTTTTAGAAATTAATTAGTTTCGATCTTACAAGCATTAGGAATAGCAAATTAAAGCGGAGGACTGCCGACTACTTGAGCAACAGCCTCATGAGGAAATATGAATCAACCACCACAGATACAACTGTAAAATCGCTTTCCTCAACAAACATGCCTAAGAAGAAGACAGCTTCACTCAAAATGATCCCTCTCTCTCTACAGCGCTGCTTATTATCACTGATATCCATCAACCTGAGACACACTAGATATGAAACCTGACTCCGACACGTCTCTCACAGAACTGAGATCAGATCTCTTGGCTGGCAAACTGTTTTCTTCATGCCCGTCACAGAAATGGACATGACGAGAGATGGACTCTTGGATAGGTAACCCACTCAAACTGAACTGTCCCAACACAAGTGATGCAAATGTCTTTCTCTGCAGGTGATTTCATTTAAAGTGAAATAAAATCGACCCAAATGTACCTGCTAATCGGATATATTCAGACCGATGAATCATACGTCCTTGAGCAAGGGTATGTGAACAAGCAGACAGCCATGAAGGAGTGATAAATTGGCATGGCTGTAAGGAAGCAATGGAGCTACACAAACATCCATCCATCCATCCATCCATCCATCCATCCATCCATCCATCCATCCATCCATCCATCCATCCATCCATCTATCTATCTATCTATCTATCTATCTATCTATCTATCTATCTATCTATCTATCTATCTATCTATCTATCTATCTATCTATCTATCTATCTATCTATCTATCTATCTATCTATCATCTGCCAAAACTTAAGGTAACTTCAGTCTTTTTAAAACAAGTGCTATCCTCTGGCAGAAAATCTTCTTGATTTGTTGGCCCACTCAGACACGCTTTTACTGATTGGCCCTTATTCACTTATGATTCACTCTTACACAAATACTACAGCAGCAACAAACAAATTAGAGGTAAATCCAATAAGCCACTGAGAAACCATCCAGAGCTCCCATTCAATACAAAGTGACTTAAAAAGGATATTTGGTTAAGACAAATACCATTGTATGGATTGATCCTGGGTGAGATTAGATTTAAATTAAAACTACAGACGACTAAGAGTGGCAATAAACCCCTGGAATTTCTTAATATTTTATTAATTAAAATACAATATATACTGTATATTATACATCACAACTCATAAATAACTACAATAACTAATGTTAGGGAAATCTGTTAATGTTTTGTTGCGCGTTTCTGAAAAATATATATATATATTGGCCGATATATTGGCATATCGAATTTTAAAACCAGCAAATATTTGTATCGGGATCGGCCTTCAAAATCTTTTATCGGTCGGGCTCTAGGCAAGAGTTTTAGGACCCACATTAAACATTCATAATTTCAAAATGATGACAAAATTGAAATAATGACCTGTCCCAACAAATTCTCAGAAATGGAAAGACAATATGGAGATTTTTTATAACATTTGCATTTTTTACATGTCCGGGTTTTGTTTGATATCAGCTTGAGATACCTTCAGTGGAGACCACTGGATAGCTATTTCTAATTTCCAGTGGTTTTTAATAACCTTTCACCAGTAACACAAACATTAACTGAGAAAAAGATAAATAAATCCTATTCCTCAATAGCCCTAGCAACATTCATTCTTGTTATAAAATGAGCATTCAATAAAATGAGCAGTGCAATAGCCGTCCTTCGGGCAATGGAATTACATACAGTAGCTCCTCAAGTGCGTTCACCTCTGAAATGTCATAACCTATGATCTTGTATTATAGAACAGATCAAGAGCGTGTAAGAGAAAAAAGCGGGGAAGAAAAAAGTGGGCTCACAGCTGCTACAGTTAAAAACACCACAGCTGGTTCCCTCGAGAGAACTTCCCACTTGAACGAAAAGTGAAAGACTAAGAGATGAAGAGAGCGAGGAGGTGTTAAAGAGTAATGACTCTCCATTAACACAAACTCCGTCCCTTCTCATGGGGGTTGCACCATGCTGACTGACAATAACTAAAGTGCTGAGGGCGGAAGACAGTTCCAGATCACCAGAGGTCCAGTATTCCTGACCACTGCAGGATTTCCGGGTGACTGCATGCACATCTTTACGCACCAGGGTGCCATGCAAACACCTGGGAGACAGAACCCACATAGAAATATGACAAGATGACTCAAGATTCATGGGCAGGCTGCTATAAGATTGAGAATATGAATGAGATATTAATACATTTTCACTCGTCTAGACGGGCTGGAAACCATTCCTGCTCAATTCCCAGAGATACATCATACACTTTAGTTGGTTCTGCGCTTCCATAAACAAACACTGTTCGCTGCAAATAAACATAAAGTAGACTTTATAATTTCAGAAGAAATCGTGAAACGCGCTTGCACATCCTCGCCGCCATAACGCTAGGGTGTTGTAGTGCGGTTGCTTAGGTTTTCTGAATATGAATCCAAGGCATTGCTATAGGTATACTTTATCTCATAATTTCAACTTTATCTCATTATGACTGTTATCTCATAATTTCAACTTTGTCATTGTTATGAATTTTTAGTTGAAAATTATGAGATAAACAGTCATACCTGTGACAAAATATTTGACTTTTTAATCTTAATCCATTAAACTTTTTGTCATAATTAAGACTTTCTCTCATAATTTCAACTTTATCTCATTCTGACTGTTTATCTAATAATTTCAACTTTGTCATTATTATGACTTTTTAGTTGAAAATTATGAGATGAACAGTCATACAAACGTTTGGATTTTTAATCTTATTGACTTAGTACCTCATAATTTCAAAATGAAAGCTTTGGTAAATCATAATTATGACATAATAATCATAATTTTGACTTGGTATCTCAAAATTTCAACTTTGTTATAATTGTTACTTTTTATCTCATCATTTCAACTTTATCTTACTATGACTTAGTATCTCATAATTTTAACTGTCATAATTATGACTTTGAACTTATGAGTTGAAATTATGAGATAAACAGTCATAATTACAACAAAACATTTGACTTTTTATTCTTATTATAACTTAGTATCTCATAATTTCAACTGTCATAATTATGACTGAACTTAAGAGTTGAAATTATGAGATAAACAGTCAAAATTACAAAATGTTTGACTTTTTATTCTTATTATAACTCAGTATCTAATAATTGCAAAAATGAATGCTTTGTTAAATCATAATTAAACATACATTTGCAACATTTTGACATAAGTTTGTCATAAAAAGTCTTAATTACAAAAAACACATTTTAGAAAATTCAAAAATACACTTACAATCTCATATTTATTGAAACATATCTTGAAAATCATGACATCAAATTCATAATTATTTAGTATCTCAGAATTTCAACATTTTATGCCATAATTATGAATTTTACGATTTTATAAATTTCAAAATAATGATTTACCAAAGCAAATTCTTTCTGACACTGACCTACGACTCAATTCTCATAACTCACAAGACACTTTTCACCACCTACTGATTTAACAATATAACCCGCAGAAAGGACAAATAAATAAATCTGAACAGATTTTCTTGGTGAACAGATTCACCGACTTTAAAGTAACAGCACACCTCTTTAAAAACAAAAAAGCCACACTATTTAAACTACCCTTCATGCACATAACACATGTCAAACAATCTCATGTCAAACTGCCTAGGTTTATAGATACCACAACCACGCTAGTATGATCTCATGCTTTCTGGTTGCTGTGGTGCCGGCTCCATCACAAGGCTTTTTCTATCTTAAATAACGCTTTCTAGTTAAGGTTGCCAACCCCATGAGCTGAGTACCAGAAAATGTGTACTTGCTATCTATGCAATGTCATATCCCAGTTATACAGACCTCTTGGTGTGGTTTAAACTAGCATATGGCCAACCGCTGGCCCTAAATGCTTTATGATCGGTAGGTCAAGCAGTGGGTGAAGACAGGAACATCAAACACAGAGTCCAGGGTTAACAAATACAGGAAACAGGAGAGAAAATGACCACAAGCATTGCGCATTAACACATCAATTCAGTGGCATGATTATAATTACATCTTCTAATCTGAAATTAAATTTACAATTATAACTGGCGGCTGAGAGATGATAATTTATGTTAACCTCATATCATCCTACCCAAGGGGATGAATGAAACATAAATACAATAATGTGCAGTGCCATAATTAGGATATTGTAACAAAACTACATTTAAAGGTCGCCTTGCAGCATTTCAAAGTAATATGAAAAATGATTTCGCCAAACGGTCTCGCTGATAACTTAAACCCCAGACATCAAAAAGTTGTCCAGGTCATCCCAGGAGGCTGTGTAAATGTGTGTGTGTGTTTCGCAACCTGTTATTTCACAGATGAATGCCACAGACATCTCATCTTAGGGTACTTACCTAGGCATCTGACCACCCCGACCACATTTTTGTGTCTGCCCTACTACTGTGTCCAATGAATATCAAGTAGGCCCCTGCTACTGCACTGAGAAATATTACATGAAACGCTTCAACTACCAATATGAAATCGTAGATACAATCTATAGCACGCAAACACATACACACACACATATATATATATATATATATATATATATATTACACAGCTTTGTTGAATACTTGATTCTGATTGGTCAATCGCGCCATCCAGCGGTATGTTATTATTCCATGATAACAACCGCTAGAAACAGATAACGCAGACTCATCCGGGTTACTGAAGTCAACATCGCTATACGACTCAGTCGAATCAATATTTTGTGTACAGTTATTTAATTATGCCATCCAGTATCATAGACGTGCCATTGTGTGACTATTGTTTTGTACACTGTTGGATTGTGAGATACAAACAGGAACGCTTTTAAAACAGTTTAAACTGAAATCAATTATCTTATCCCCATAATTATTTATGTAGTGAAATGCTTTGTAATAAGTGATATGAATGACTGTATTAAAGATGCGTTTAAGGACCTAATAAAATATTTAAACTCAGATCAATATATATATATATATATATATATGTATTAGTGCTGTCAAAGGATTAAAATAGTTAATCGCGATTAATCGCATTAATGTCATAGTTAACTCGCGATTAATCGCACATTTTAATCTGTTCTAAATGTCTCTTGATTTCTTTTTGTCCTTGGAAAACTGGATCGTTTGTTTTGTTCGATTGTTTTTTTTTATTGAAAACAACGTTGGCATATACAGTGTTCAATTTTACATTAACATTCTCACTTAAAGCAAATAATCTCTCACACAATGTAACACTGTCCATCAATAAAAGGGTGAAAGAAATGCTGACGAGTTCCTGATATTGACGAGGGGGCAGAGAAGTCGCATCAGGCGGTATTTCAGACCGTACGTGCTGCGATGATAATAACTCAGCTCACAACGTCAAAACCTTTTCCTTTTTTGGTGTTGTCAATGTTGTCATTTGCCAACTTTTTAAAGTAAACTTTCCATTCAGAATCTTATTGGCATCCATTTCAGCGTCCCACGCTCGTCATCCACTCAAAGCGTAACGTTAACCAACTATTTGGCCGTCTCGCGAGCCTAAACAAGTGTGTGCCTGTTGTTTTGTTTCCAGTCTAGCTAGATCCGCTTGGGCTTTGGTCGACAAAGCTACAAAAACGTCCTCGCGTGGCGCAAGCCATAGAAATGAATAGTTTCCATAGCATAGTGCTGCGTCCTGTTGCAAAAGCATGTGAAAAAAACTACAAAGTTTGCTAGGCCAAAAAAAGACTATAGCTTTTTAGCGCAATAAAAACATTGACGCCGTTAAAATGGGTTCGCGTTAACGACGTTAATAAAACGTTTAACTGACAGCCATAAATATATATATATATATATATATATATATAATAACATGAAACTCTAGAGGCCTACAAGCTATCCCATCTAGATCTACAAGCTATCCCATCATGACCACATGGCACAAGCTGGTTGGCCTAATCCTACAGCCTATTAGGGTTGTGTATCGTTTGAATTTGAACGATTCCGATTCCGATTCCTTGTTTCGAATCCGGTTCCCAACGATTCTTGATTCCAATTCTTTTAAGAGGCAGGGTCAAAAAAGTTTAGCTAACCTTGCTAACCAACGGTCTTTCTGAAGGAAATACTCCTTTCTAAAGGGAAATACTCTGCATTTTGCCGAGATTTTGTTATTTTTAGAAAAGTGAAGCCACACTTTGGACCGCCGACATAAGCTACTCATGTTCGAATCGCGCGGTTATGCCAACTTCCGGTAGACGCTTCTTCGTTGGTGTTGTTCAGCGGTTTCTTCTTCTGGTCGGCGGACTGTGAATATCGAAACTAGGAATCGAAATTTTAACTTTTGAACAATTCCGGGAAAAACGAAAAGTTAGTCCCGGTTCCAATCGATACTCGATTTTCGATACCCAACCCTACAGCCTATGCAATTGCTTGATCAACAATTAAATAGTCTGGTTCAGTGTTTGCTGTATAGTCCTGCAGTGCGCTATCAGAGAAACCCTCCACCTCCCCCAGCTCCACCTGCCTAGATTTGCTACGGGATTCATCAATGCCAATTTATGCAGCAGCAACATATCTTACATAGTATGCTCGCAGCAGCATGTCTGTGTACAGTGGCAGTAGCAAATCCATGCTTCCTCTGCAGAAGCATCAAAAATAATCTACAGCAAAAGCAGAAGCAGCGTAACAGTCATCATAGTCCACAAAGACCAAATATAATAACTTTGCCATATCCATTACCATGCCAATCTCTCAGAGAGCTGTCATGAAACATACTTAAAAAAAATGTATTTCAACTAAGTCAAATACGTAGGTGTCAAATACAAAATTTAAAAAAAAAAAAAAAAAAAAAACAGTGAAAGGCATGATTTAGACATATAAAAGCACTGCTTACAAAAGCACTACTTCCCACTATTAGGCCAAGGGGTTTGGATATTTTTAAGGTTTTGTATAAAGTGTGTTTGTTTTTGCTGTACAAATCATACAGCACATCTTCTGTAAAGCTGAACAAGCATTTCTCTGTTAAAGGGATTCTAAAAAAATAATAATACATTTTTGTGTTCAGCAGAAGAAAGAAACTCATAAAGCTTTGCAACAACTTGAGGGTGAGTAAATGATGGCAGAATTTTCATTTTTGGGTGAAGTATCCCTTAAGGGGAAAGGGGGAGGTGAGAGTCGGCAAATTAAAATATGCGACTTGAAATTGAGTGCTGTAACTGAAAGTGCTTCATATAAGTTATTGATCGCTTGATTTTATTGTGCCTACAGCAATATTCAAGGGTCATGGCAATGAAACAAGGTATGCAATGTCAAATGTATCCTCTTTTTGAAATGTAGGTCCTCTAACTTAACTCAACGATAATCATCTAAAGCCACAACAGAAGATTTTGGTGACGCTTATAAAATACAAGCATCTAATCATGTATTTGAGATGGGGGGGGGGGGGTGTCATTATGGAAGCCTGTTTTCATCTAAGTTGAGTTAAAATATGATTCTGTAATCACAATGATGAGAATTTTAATCTAATAATATAAAAATCAAATAATTATGATTTACAGTAACAATGACTTAAATTGCCATAATGAGAAACGTTCTCATTTTAATAACTTAGTTTCTCATTACTATGAAATGTGAAGTCATTGTTGTGAGGTTTCTCATTGTTATTGCTCAAATTATCCTATTTTTACTCAACTAAGGCAGAAACAGGCTTCCATAGTATATTTAAGGGGAAAGATTCTATTATAACTCTCATTCTGCTTTCTAATATTGTTTCTCATTATTTTTAGATGATAAGCCATTATTATGAGAATGCTTCTCATTATGAGCTGTTAAATCATTAATACAAGAAAGTTTCTTATTGTTATGAGATGTTAACATTATTATTATTATTATTATGAGAAAGTTTCTCATTATGAGACGTTAAGACATTATTATAGGAACTTTTGTGAAAATAATAAGATGTTAAGTCATATTCATAAGAAAGGTTCTCATTATTATTATATATACAAGGACTTTTTGTTTGTTTTTGTTATTATGAACTATATAGAAATATATTTACACAACTGAGGCAGTAACCGGCTCCACGGAAGTCCACAGATAATTTCAGAAAAAATATTTCTGAATATTTACCAAATTCTACATTATTACCGTTTCACTCTGCTTTCTAAAAATACATACTGATTGTATATCAGGGGATTAATCTTAGTATTTGTAAATATTTCAAGTTGAACATTAAGAACAACAGATACTATATTTCAGGAAGGGATTCCTTACTAGGGATTGTCCTACTTGAGGGTCCATCGGATCAAACATGTCTAAACCCCTGATCTAGAAGACCTTTACTGAAGGTGGGTTTTAAAATGCTAAATCTATGTCAAAGGAAGATATTCCACACACACAAACACATGCTAAACCAGTAATCTTAAAAAAGCTAGAATGCTTACAATTATGGGTCTGTTACTAAACAGAAAGAACAAGGCACTTTGTTTAACTAAACTGGCATCATTCATGACAGTGTGATTGTGAGGTTCAGATACAGGCCTTTTGGGGAAATAGTTATGTCATGATGTATTTCAGAACCATGGCACACCCACAAAGCCCAGATTACAGCCTGATGATAACACAATCTAAACTGAAGGATAACGGGAAGATAAACCTTCAGTGTCAACAACACACACACAAAAGCACAATTTAGGTAAATGTAGCAAGAAGTTTCCAAACATTTCATAGAATATGGTATACAGAAGTACGATGACATTGTAAAAGTGAAGATGATAACATCATAACCAGGATGGACACATGAAATTGAATTAAAAAAAACAAAGATTCCTTATATATCATGAAGAAATATTTAAAGAAAATCCATTTATTTAGAAGCTTTTGTATTGCATGTTATAGTATTAATACAACTTGTCATGTCGTTAAGTGACTTGTGGATTGATAATATTTTTATTTAACTTTCAGGTTTTTTTAAATATTATTATTAGCCTACTATTATTATTAAATATAACTTTTCTCAGTTTGTTGTAAGATGTTTATTTTGTGTGTATCTGTTTGTCTTTCCTTGGCAATGTTCTTATGCTATTGTTATTCGACCATTAAAAAATAAAATTAAAATGTGGCGATGGACACGCCCCCCTTTCCAGAAACACTCCGCTTCTATAGCAACAAACTAACAACTTTCACACGCGAGTCCGAGCAGTTGTGAAACTTGAAAAAACACTAGATAGATAGATAGATAGATAGATAGATAGATAGATAGATAGATAGATAGATAGATAGATAGATAGATAGATAGATAGATAGATAGATAGATAGATAGATAGATAGATAGATAGATAGATAGATAGATAGATAGATAGATAGATAGATAGATAGATAGATAGAGTTAAAGTTAAACTGACCTTGTTTGACACACTTCAGCCGGACAGGGTCTTTGCAGTGCTTGACCACAGCCCACACATCCCTGATGGTCAGTCCGGCCACTGGAGTATCATTCACCTCCAGAAGTAAATCGTCCTGGTGCAGTTTGCCTCTGTCCAGTTTCACTTCTCCAATAACAGGGAACTGTCCATTCTCCGCGCCTCCCTGCAGCTTGAACCCAAGATCACCACTCGGACCCCTGGACAACACTATCTCGTGTACTCTGTTAGTCCAGTGACTTTTCTTCTTCAGGCTTTTGGACATGTTTGGAGTTGTTAATGTGACCGGAGAGCAGCCATGAAAGTGCGTAATCCGTCCAGTCAGCTCACTAAAGTTGCACGGTCAGTGTCTGTGGATGGGAAGAGTCTCCATATCAGCAGCAGATCCACAGCAGCCTCTTAAAACTGCTCCACTCACTGTAACAGTGATGTCCGATTCGCGAACGAGCCGTTCTTGTGAACCGGTTCTTTTTAATGATTCGTCCAAACCAAATCGCCAAACGTTTGTGAATTACTCGGCTACTTTGTTTGGGAGTACAATTGTGAGGTAATTGACACGACAGAAGCATTACTTACACAAATTCTGACACAAGTGAAGTAACGTAAACGAAAACACATTTAACTGACTTAATAATTTCATTAAACACGCTTAAAACTAATAAGCAACATGCTGCGTGCTTCATACAACAATTGCGAGAATTATTCGGTAAATTGTTTCTAAACAACTTTTCTAAACGGTTCTCTCTGACACGTTGGACACTTCAAAAAACTCCAACGGATTTTCTGCGAACAATATTAGGCGACAAGTCAAATTAATCAGCGAGTCTAGTCATTGAAACGAACCGTCCGCTCGAATCGATTCGCTTACACGAATCGGACTTCCTAACGCTGCACTGTAACTGAGTCCAACTGCTCTGGAAACTGAGCCGGATGTGATGTGAGGAGGAGGAGAGAAGAGACGCTTCCCGCTAGAGAAGTCAAAAGAAAAGAAAGAAGAAAGAAAGTAACGGAACTAATAATCATATCTTTAGCCTTGACTCCATGCAATTTTTTTCCATTAACGACTGCTGTGCCGCCTCCTGGAGAAAATGCTAAATGAAACTCAGTTTGGGAGAAAGTTATAGCCTACAATTATTTTCTGCAGATGTAGACTGCTGAGGGATTACAGTTTTTTTTTTAAACAGGAGACACTTTAATATAACTTTGATAGACTAAGAGATTAACACAGTAGAAATAGTGACATAGCCCATATATATTAAAGTTCCATTACATTTATATTAATAGCAATTTGGTCTGTTTTTAAATAATTAATGTTTCTTTAATGTTATTAAAAAATAATTTAAACTGTCATAAAAGAATCCTATAATAATTTGTTATGAAGCCATTTATTCAGAATTAGATCACGTTTAGTTACAATAAAAATGAAAATTCTGTCATGTACTCTCATATCCCTTTCTTTCCTGTGTTGAATACAAAATTACACATAAAATTAAACAGAATGTTTAGCAGAAAAATTAATATCACTGTGAAAAACTGGTAATATGTCACTGCACAGTTAGTGAGTGACCGTTATAACAATATTGTTTCCCATATGTTGTATTGTGTGTTGTTTCTCACTTTTTTCCACACAAAATTAAGAAAAAGGCTGTTGTATAACTCATATCATGCCTTGGCAGTATCTATTTTAATCATGTGCTCTTGTGGAGTGCAGTCCTTATTAGAGGACCAGGTTTTCAAGTAGATTAGAGAGCAACGCAGCATCATGTTATATTCAAATGAGGTTGAAACCAAGCCAAATAAGCTAAGATATTATTTGTTTTCTCATAATCCATCATTACACAAAACACATGCTTTCAAGTCAGCACTTCATCTTCCAACACAGTTCCCCTGAGTTGCTTTAGAGATATTATTATGAGACATTATGAGACTCCATGCTGGGAATACTTCCTATTCTCTGTTAAACAGCCAGCTAACACCTCTTATTTCACTGATATGCATGCATACTCTCTTCTCAGACTTTATTTCATTACATAACAGAATTCAGAATGCATGTTGAGATAACTTTAGGTGATGTTTAGGGGAAATAACAAGGGCCCGTGACCTCTGCTCCCGGGGACAGCTCTCTGCATTCCACAGATGGGAGTATCAGAGCAATGAGTGAGAAGTGGGAGACAAACAGACAGTGAGCTAGAGAAGGCGAGAAAGAGGAGGGTGTTTTGACAAGGCAAGAAGAATTATTTGGCTGGAGGTTTTAAACGTTTAGGAATTCCCTGAGCATGGCAAAATAATATTGAGGAGTTGGTGTTTTTTAATTGGATGCTACATCCAGTCCAGAGTTCAAACACATAAAAGACACATAAGCGGTTTAGCCGATCACACGAGTAAGAGGCCATTCTCACAGAGCACTGTTGTTTTTGAATACGCCAAGACGCAGGGCCGCGGAATGATAAAAAGCTACATGTTTTTTAACAAGTGATTTTTACTGTATGTTCACAGTTTTGAGGGGCAGTCGCAATACAATTTTCATTTTAGCGGGCGACAGGAAACGCAAGCAGATGCATGCAAATTAAAGGCTAATTCTACCGGTGGAGACATTAATATGTATTGAAAGTGAGTCATATATGTTGTAGAATAGTATCATAAATTTCTAATTTGGGTCCTTCTTGGCCGATAAAAGGCAGAAAATGACCTTTTAGTGCTTTGTAGACAACAATCCCCATAGTGCATTGCCATGCTCAGCTCCGCAGGCCACTCCCACTACTCCGCCCATCAATGTAGACTAGAGTTGAGCGTCACTCTACCCTATCGTCTGGAAAACATTTCGCACAATGAAATCAGATAAAGCACGCTAATATAATATGATGACGTAAGAGCATCAAGGCGGCGCCCTGCCACGCCATCAGCCAATGGATTGGCGTGATGGGCTTCAGACAATCTGCACAATCAAAAATCATTTATATTACATGTTGGATGTAATATTGAATTATGTTGAAAAAGTAGCTGCAGTGTGTGAAGTCATATTACAAGAGTTGGGAGTGTCCGAATAAATTTTGCATGCTCAAAGTCTATTGTGAGCACGGCTTCAGTGTTTGAGATTGAAAACCACATTGACTTACTGTACAGGTGTAATGCTGCGTTCCACTTACCTTGAAAGAGGGACGACGGAGGTGGGAATGGTGTCACACATGAGTTGACTGCGTTCCAGTACACAGGTCGGAAAACTAAGATGGACGGCTCCAACAGGCTTCATGGCCTCCATTCAATTCATGAATTGGATTTTGAATTGAACTACCTACAGGAAGTTGAATTTGAAAGACAGGAAGTGTATTAAAATTCATGGCAATTCAAAGAAATGCCACACAGTCGCAAAACAGAAAAAAAATGTGTTGAATCTCACATGCATTCAGTGTTTGGAAATGTAATTGCTTACTGTTATAGTTGCCCATTATAAATGTGGTTTGGACTTTATTTAGATTATTTTATCAATTTCCTTTTAATTTGATTTGTAACCAATTGAACACATTTTACCTCAGTTATACAACTAAATACGATTACATTCATTTTGTAATTTAACAACAATTCCAGTACACGTAACTTGTCACTCCTCAATGTTGTTTAAATTAGTTTTCTTCCAGTGTTATTTTCATTTCAAAGGAATCAAATAACACAAAGTTGTTGCAAATGCAATTATTTAATTATTGCATCTAATTCTCAATAGCTCCTCAAATGCTTTATCATTGAGTCTGCACCGTTTTGGTCTGAATATCTTTCCTGCAACACTAAAGATTCTCTTCAACAGGTGCAGAGGAAGCTGCATGGCAAGATATTTACATGCAAATTGAGCTAGGGCAGAAAAATGGCTTTGGTTTTCTCTCCAATAGACCAAAGGATCAGTATCCTCTGTAAGACAAGGGGTACTCAAGTACACAGGGACCTCACATCGGGCTGTGTCAGCTGGCATGGAAAATGTTTGACTTTATGGGCGTTTCTTTGGTTGAGCACTGCCATTCATGGTTGCATTCCCTTTTGGGGAGCCAGACTCAACTTTTGCAGGTTTACTCAAGGTTTTTTTTATTATTATTACCTGCTCCTCACCAATACACCAGTCAAACTTAAACCTTGGGTCGAGTGTGGCAGCCACTTGGAGGCATTCCATGTCTTTTGAGGTCTTTTGAGGTGCATTCCATGTCGTTTTGTTGAACGGCTCTCAAGTGAGGATTGTAGAGTTAACACAAACTTTTAATTACCGGTAATCGTCATGTTTTTGATAGCATGCCTTAAGCCCCTGACTCAAGGGATGATGACGCTGGAGGTATTTTCTCAGCCTGGCATCTGTCTGTAGCCTCAAAGGGTTCCAATACCTCACAAAGCTCCTGGATTATTTTCAGCTCATATGATGTCAGCTGGATGGGGTAATGGAGCTCAGCAAATACATCACTTGGAACATTGAGAACATCATCAGTCGGGCGTCAGTAGCCAGTGTGGACTGGCTTTGAGACGTTTTTTTGAACCTTGCCCAGTAAGTTTTTTATGAAGCCAGCATCATCCATGGCATCACAAACCACTAGCTGAAGAGTGTGGACGAAGCATGAGCTTCTCTCTGGTGGGAAGTAGACCATCTCCTCTTCAACATTCACCATTTCAAAATCGGATGTCTCATCCTGCTCTTCCTCTTTACTTTCAACAACATGCATTGGTGGGAAGAGGGTGAATGCCTTTATCATGTTGGAGGCATTATCAGTCACAATGAATGACACTTTGTTCTGAATATAGTAATTTTGAAGAACATCCTCATGAATTATACAAATGTTTTCAGCTGCCTCCATTTAAAACACCGAAAGCTCAGCATTACACTCTGCAACATGAAATCTATAATGAAATGGCAAGTCATTCCAAAAAATGACTTCATTGATTGGTATTAGCCTATTACAATAAATCAAACTTAATTATTTGTTCTGCGACTAGAGCTTTTAACATTCATTGCTGGGGAAAACATTCCCTGTTAATGTAATCTGAACAAGTAGTTCAAACTAATATCATTCATAGAATATGTGATGCAATCATATCTGACATACACTGTAAAGCTTCATTGTTAAACATGTCACTTAAAATATGTATATGAATTTCTTTGAATTTGTATTGAATTGCAATTCTGCTTCCTTTAATTCGAATTCAGATTGCACTTCTAGATCCAGTTTTTGACATCAATTCCAATTCAAGAGTTGAATTGAAATTCAGGAGTCATTCTCAATTCAATTCAATTGTGCACAAGCCTGATTTAGTTCCCAGCATGCTTTGCTTCTGACTGTTAAAGGAGAGAAAACGTTCAAATTAAGTGTAATTTCACGTGTTTTTCTCGGGTTACTGTACAGGTAAGGTGGTATTACCTGCTCTGGCTTTCAACCAAAGTCAGTAGCTCCGTTTCTCCGTTCCTCCGCTTCCTCTCCCAGCACCCCCGTGGCTTTCCTCAGCCTTGAGCCTGTTAAGCCCACTCCATGTTGCAGCTGGACCGCTGCTTTGCCCACAAAGCCTCGACAGCCGTTCTCCACCGGGTGAACAGTTGCTTTCCAGCCAGCGTCTTTGTACTCAGCTGCTAACTCTGCGTACTTCTGATGCTTCCTTTCGTGGGCCGCTGCCATATTCTCCTCCCAGGGGATGGACGGTTAGCTCGATGAGGAGGGCTCGCTTCGCCATTGTGGACCACATGAATTGTGCACGTCTGATTTCGTTCCCAGCATGCTTTGCTTCTGACTGTTAAAGGAGAGCAAATGTTCAAATGAAGTGTTATTTCACATGTTTTGCTCAGCGCAGTCTCATCCCAATTCGTCATATAACTGACGTTTTGGGACGTCTTTTGACCATTCGTCAATATACGACTTTTTAGGGCCCCCTTAAACGTCGGTAGATGACGTTATGGGATCCTAACTCTTCCCCAGACCTAAATCAAACCCTAAACCCAACTCGTCACCTAACTGACGTTAAAGGTAAAGCGTCAGTTGTATGACGACCCGGGATCGTCATCTACCGACGTTTAAGGGGGCCCTAAAAAGTCGTATATTGACGAATGGTCAAAAGACGTCCCAAAACATCAGTTATATGACGAATTGGGATGAGACTGTGTTATTTTGCTCAATATTAATGAGATCTCGGGGATGGGGGAGATCAGCTTAATTACCGTATTTTAAAAGTAACACCTGTGCACTCTTCAGCACAGTGGTAGTCTCTTGGCTACTTCATTACACTACATGCAGGTGTGCTTGTGCTTTTCTGATCACATGCATATACATCTATATATTATTACGTGGATTACGGAAAATAAAATTACATTAATGATATATTAGTGAATCTGTACATTGTCACATGTTTTCCAATTATAAGTGGCAATTCCTTAACATAGATTGATATTGAATAATATACTTAACACAATATATTATTCTGTATATTTTCATATATGCCATTTTATATCATAGAGAAATATATTTTCTTTTCATGATGGAAACCTTTTTTGTGCTTGCTCTTTCAGAATACAAATTCATAAATTCAAAGTGGTATTTTGCACAGATAATGCTGAAGTATCATGTCCATGAGGTTGGATACTGCTGTGTGAGACACAAACAAACAGAAATGCAAATAAACAATATATTACTGTTTTACTACGCTGATGCAACAAGCAGTCATATTGGATTGAAGTCAGGGTTGTTGCACTTTAGCCAAGACCTGAGGGGGCGTTCCAGTTTAATGTGCAGTGGGAACTATGGATTTCCCACTACCTTGGACAAATGGAAAATCTGGGAATGTCCTGTTCACACTGCAGCACACAATAGCCCAGCCAACAAGTTTAGGTTCTGGGAACGTTAGTTCCCTTTCGTAGTCACTCCGAGTTACGTCAAGGAGTGACGGAGAATGGGGGTTTCGCATAGAAAGCCAATCCTCTTCGAGTATTTAACAACGAGCCAATGGCGTGAAAATGCCATGGGTCTGCGGAATTTGCATAGCGTACTCCGCCCACCCATGTGGGTATAAAAGGAGGAAGCAAACGCACCGCAGTATGTTTTCGCTTCGGAGCCAAGAGCATTCTTCTCTCCACAAGCCATATCACTAAGCCTCTTCGAGACGAGCGTCCTCTTCAGTGTTGGTGTGACGGCGGTACCCAGCGAGATTCTGCATTGCCTGCGATCTGTGCAGTGGTCTGCCAGACTTTGCGCTTCTCCCTGGTCGCCTCGGCGCTGAAAGAGTGAATTTCCTCCTCTCCATTGAAAGAGCTGCACGCGGCACGTCTTTTTAAAGATGGTTCGCCCGTGTTCTTCTGGGTGCGGTCGATATCTGTCCTCCTCTGATGGGCACGATCGCTGCTTTGTATGTCTGGGTCTTCGTCATGCTAAAGCAGCGTTCGTGGATGAGTCATGTGCTCATTGTGGTAACATGACCATCTCAACACTTAGATCGAGACTCAATGATCTTACAGTGAGAGTCCCCGTCCCCGCTACCCGTTCAGCTTCCTCTACCCGGGGAAGCTCTTCGGCTCGCGGCCAGGGTGATCTGACGGTGACGGTGTGGAACAAACCCCCGACGCTAGCTCCTCGGGTCCCACCCACCGCAACAGTGTTGCAGCCAGCGAGCGCCGAAACGGTGCAGACGTCTGCCTGTTCGCAGGTACCGTCTGTTTCGTTCGGCGCTCCAGAGGAGGATGCGATGTCGATCGCGGCATCACAAGGCGAGCTGGATTCTTCGGGGTCTGAAGATGTGGCGGCGCTGCCTCCCTCGGGAGTGCCAGCGCCGCCCGTCTCGGATCCCGAGATGACGGCTATGCTGTCTCGGGCCGCCGTGAGTATCGGGTTGGATTGGAATCCTCCGGCCCACCCCGATCACTCGCGGATGGACGAATGGTTTTTGGGCAAAGCCGCCGCTGCAAAGCCACAGCCGACCCCAATACCATTCTTTCCCGAGCTGCATGCGGAACTGACGAAGACGTGGCAGGCTCCTTTGTCTTCCCGCGTTCGTCCGTCAGCTTCCCCCGCCTTTCCTCCCCTCGACGGCGCAGCTGCCCGTGGGTATGCTGGGGTGCCTCCGGTGGAGCGCTCTGTTGCGATGCAACTGTGTCCGCAGAGCGCCTCCTCCCGGGGACCACCCAAGCATCCCTCCAAAGCCTGTAGGTTCTCGTCATCTATGGTGGCGCGATCCTATAGCGCGGCGGGGCGGGCGGCCGCCGCTCTGCATGCGATGAGCACTTTGCAGGTTTTCCAAGCCAAACTGCTCAGAGATATGCACGAGGGCGGGACTGATCAAGGGTCGTTCAATGAACTGCGAGCGGCCACTGACCTCGCTCTCCGGGCGACGAAAGTGGCGGCTCGTTCCCTTGGTCAGGTGATGGCCACTAGTGTGGTCCAGGAGCGTCATCTTTGGCTCAACCTGGCGGAAGTGCGGGACGCTGAGCGGACCCGTCTGCTCGACGCCCCCCTTTCCCAGGCTGGCCTTTTCGGCGGTGCGGTTGAGGACTTTGCCCAGCAGTTCTCGACCGCCCAGAAGCAGACAGAGGCGATTAAACATATCCTGCCCCGACGGCCAGCTGCTGCCTCCACCCAGCCGTCGCCGCAGCCGCCTCAGCCTGCTCGCCGCCGAAGACGTTCCACTGCGGCCCCCCTCCCTCCGGAGCGACCCCAGCAGCAGCCTCCACCCGGGTCGCGCCGTAGAGGCGGTCGCAGAGGAACGTCACAGCCCCCTCAGGCCCCGCCCCCCGCTAAACGCCGGGCTAAGCGGCGTTCCTGAGACGGGCTGCTCAGTGATGGCATCGAGTTTTTCCCAGGAGGAGGTAGCAGGCCCCCTCCTTCCCCCGGTGGAGGGCCGGGGGAGAATCTTTTGTTCTCCGCTCCCCGCTGCTCACCCACGGGTGGGCAGCACCCTGAGTTGGTTAAAGAAAGACTTGACACTATCACTGAGCACACAGACTGGGATGAGCGCGCACGATGCTCCGGAGTGTCGCCCCGCTCATTCCTCTCTGTCTCTGAGGGCGCGGAGAGGAGCGTGCGCCGTCCCCGGACCGCACCGCTCCTCTCCCCCTCTGTCGTCAGACCCCCGGCAGAACAGACCCCCGTGGAACGCTGGTCCTTCCCTGGTCTCTTCTGTCGGGGAGCGGAGCTCGACTACGCACCCGCATGTGGTATCTCCCGTGCGCATGCCAGTCACTCCGCCCCGCTGCCCCTCCGGGGGGACGTCTGTGGCTCGTATGACCCCGCTGGTTCGGTTCCTCGGAGCTTGGCTCGAGCTCCCCGGTCTGTCCCGCTGGGTCATCAGAACGATCAGATTCGGCTACGCGATTCAGTTCGCACGTTCTCCTCCCCGTTTCAGGGGAGTTCGCTCCACTATAATCGGTGGCAATGCCCCGGTTTTGAGAGCGGAGATTGCGACCCTGCTGGCGAAGGGTGCAATCGAGACGGTCCCTCCAGCCGAGGTGAAGTCCGGTTTTTACAGCCCCTACTTCATTGTCCCCAAGAAGACCGGTGGGTTACGACCGATCCTCGACCTGCGCGTTTTGAACCGCACTCTGCATCGAATGCCGTTCAAAATGCTCACGGCCAAACGCATTTTCGAATGTGTTCGTCATCAGGATTGGTTTGCAGCGATCGACCTGAAGGATGCGTACTTTCATGTCTCCATATTGCCTCGACACAGACCGTTTCTTCGGTTCGCTTTCGAAGGCCAGGCATATCAGTACGCGGTTCTCCCATTCGGGTTAGCTCTGTCCCCTCGCGTCTTCACGAAGATCGCCGAGGCAGCCCTTGTTCCCCTTCGCGAACACGGGGTTCGCATCCTGAACTATCTCGACGATTGGCTAATTTTGGCTCACTCTCGAGAACAGGTTTGCGAACACAGAGATCTAGTGCTTCAGCACTTAGCCCGTCTGGGCCTTCGGGTCAACAGGGAGAAGAGCAAACTTTGCCCCGTGCAGAGGATCTCTTTTCTTGGCATGGAGATAGACTCGGTCGCCATGTCCGCGCAGCTTACGAGCGAGCGCGCACACTCACTGCTGACTTGTCTTCGACAGTTCGACGGCAAGAGTGCGGTTCCACTGAAACTCTTTCAGAGGCTCCTGGGGCATATGGCATCCGCAGCCGCGGCTACGCCACTCGGATTGCTTCATATGAGACCGCTTCAGCTCTGGCTTCGCGATCGAGTCCCGAGGTGGGCATGGCATCGTGGCTCGCTCCGGGTTCCAGTAACTCCAGCGTGCCGCCGAACCTTCTTCCCGTGGTTGAACCTCAGCTTTCTTCGGGCAGGTGTCCCTCTCCAGCGAGTTTCCAGGCATCTCGTTGTCTCCACGGATGCGTCTACCACGGGTTGGGGTGCCATGTGCAATGGGCATGCAGCCGCGGGTTCCTGGACAGGTCCCCAGCGCCTCATGCACATCAATTGCCTCGAGCTGCTGGCAGTACGCCTGGCCCTGCACCGCTTTCGAGCACTGCTCAGGGGTCAACACGTACTTGTCCGCTCAGACAATACCGCTGCAGTAGCGTACATCAACCACCAGGGGGGTCTACGCTCACGTCGGATGTCGCAGCTCGCTCGCCACCTCCTATTATGGAGTCAGAAGCACCTGAGGTCCCTTCGTGCTGTGTACATTCCTGGAGCCCGGAACCTGGCAGCCGACGAGCTGTCACGGATCCGCCCTGTCTCCGGCGAATGGCGACTCCATCCCCAGACGGTCCAGCTGATTTGGGACCAGTTCGGGGAAGCTCAGATAGATCTGTTTGCCTCCCGGGACTCGTCCCACTGCGTCCAGTTTTATTCCCTGACCGAGGGCACGCTCGGTACAGATGCGCTGGCGCACAGCTGGCCGCGGGGCCCACGCAAGTATGCGTTTCCCCCAGTGAGCCTCCTTGCACGGGTGTTGTGCAAGATCAAGGAGGACGAGGAGCAGGTCCTGCTGGTAGCCCCTTATTGGCCCACCAAGACGTGGTTCTCCGAACTCATGCTCCTCGCGACAGCACCTCCTTGGGCTATTCCTCTGAGACAAGATCTGCTCACTCAGAGACGGGGCACTCTGTGGCACCCTCGTCCCGATCTATGGAGGCTACATGTGTGGCTCCTGGACGGCACGAGGCAGGTTTGAGTTCGCTACCACCTGCGGTGGCAGCAACCATCACTTCCGCCAGAGCGTCGTCTACTAGACACCTGTATGCGTTGAAGTGGAACCTCTTCGTCAACTGGTGCTCTTCTCGTCGAGAAGACCCCAGGAGATGCTCGATCGGTGTTGTGCTTTCCTTCCTGCAGGACGGGTTGGAGCGTAGGCTGTCGCCCTCCACCCTCAAAGTTTACGTTGCGGCTATTTCCGCCTCTCATGATGCAGTTGAAGGTAAGTCCGTTGGAAAGCACGACCTGGTCATCAGGTTCCTGAGGGGAGCGAGGAGGCTAAATCCGTCTCGTCCTCCCCTCGTGCCCTCTTGGGACCTCTCGGTAGTGTTAAATGCTCTGCAGAGGCCTCCCTTTGAGCCTTTGCAATCGGTTGAGTTTAAGTTCCTGTCTTTGAAGACAGCTCTCCTGGTTGCATTGGCCTCCATCAAGAGGGTAGGGGACCTGCACGCATTCTCCGTTGACGAAGCGTGCCTAGAGTTCGGGCCGGCTTACTCTCACGTTGTTCTGAGACCCCGGCCCGGTTACGTGCCCAAGGTTCCCACAACTCCCTTCCGGGATCAGGTGGTGACCTTGCAAGCGCTGCCCCTGGAGGAGGCAGACCCAGCCTTGGCACTGCTCTGTCCGGTGCGTGCACTCCGCACCTACGTTGACAGAACGCGGTGTTTCAGGACCTCAGATCAGCTCTTTGTTTGTTATGGGGGGAGCCAGAAGGGAAGGGCTCTCTCAAAACAGCGGCTGTCTCACTGGTTAGTGGACGCCATTGTTTTGTCTTACCAGCAGCAAGGTCGACCGTGCCCCCTTGGTGTGACAGCCCACTCCACTCGGAGTGTGGCTTCCTCTTGGGCTTTAGCGCATGGCGCCTCGCTAACAGACATCTGCAGAGCTGCAGGCTGGGCGACACCTAACACCTTCGCAAGATTTTATAATTTGCGAATCGAGCCGGTTTCCTCTCACGTACTCGCCTCCGCTAGTGCTGGAACCGCTTGAGTGTCTTCGCTTGCTCGCCACTCCACTCCTCAGATTGGATAAGTGCGATATTCCTCAGTTGTCCTTCATTGAAGCCCTGAGTCCTCCAGCACTTATGATGCGGGCACCACTGCGCTTGCTCTGGTGCCGGCTAAGTGCCTCCATGTGCACGGTTCCCCTTTGGTAACTGTCTCATGTGTATTATCCACTGTAAGTCTCTCTGAGCATGTGTCTTCCCTTGGCAAGCCATCTGCCACCCCTGGAGCTAATTGCCACCTGCGGTTGGCGCTCCAGTATTCTCCATATGCAGCCCCAGTGGCCATATGTGTTTTTGTAAGTCCTCCCTTCGGTAGGCATCTGGTAGCATGTCCCTCCCGGGATATGTTTCCCAGTGTACCTTGGTAATTCTGTGTCAAAGTGGGACCTTTGTGTAATTTTGTGTTAGAGGTCTAGACTTTCGCAGAGCACTGGAAGACAGCTGGAAGATGGCGTGATGGCATAGACCCCCATTCTCCGTCACTCCTTGACGTAACTCGGAGTGACTACGAAAGGGAACGTCTCGGTTACAGATGTAACCCTCGTTCCCTGAGTAGGGAACGGAGACGTTACGTCTCCTTGCCACTTCTGCTGTACCGCTGGGTGACGCCTGAGATCAGTCTTGGCTCCTCAGCGAAGACATACTGCGGTGCGTTTGCTTCCTCCTTTTATACCCACATGGGTGGGCGGAGTACGCTATGCAAATTCCGCAGACCCATGGCATTTTCACGCCATTGGCTCGTTGTTAAATACTCGAAGAGGATTGGCTTTCTATGCGAAACCCCCATTCTCCGTCACTCCTTGACGTAACGTCTCCGTTCCCTACTCAGGGAACGAGGGTTACATCTGTAACCGAGACGTTTTTGGTTCCCAGAACATTCCTAGAACTTTCCCTCTCTTTACATTATAAAAATGAAACCTAAATGGAACGCTCCTATAACGTTTTTGTTTGGTCCCCCCCCCCCCCCCCCCCCAAAAAAAATAAATAAATAACCTCATGGGACCATTTAGGAACGTTATAGGGGAACGTTCTGTGGGAGTGAAACAAATGTCTGTATGAACAAGCAACTAAAATCCCTAAAAGTATTGGCAAAACAGTTTTGTGCAGGTCAGAGCTTTTTTTATATTCAACACATACTCTCACTCTTCAGCAAAAGGTTGGTTGGTTTGTGCTGTAAATCTGGTTCATGTTCACACCCACACTCGCTCGCTTTCATCCAACAGAAAAGTGCTCCCAGAAATGAGATGCTCCATCCCTGTACATCAGAGAGCAGGTGGCCTTCCTAAACAGGACAATCGAGTCAGAGATCCAAAGGCTGGAGGAAGCAATCTCTCGCTCTCACAATGCACTCCACCAGATGGGAGCACATTGGTCCTGACAGTGATGTCGCCGTGGGGACTGCAACATATTGCTAGGCAACATGATCAAATGATTATGACAGGCGTAATTTCCAGCCAATTTAAAGCCATCCAGAAATAAAGAGGCTGAGCCTGATGGTTTTAACGGGAGATGGAAGGGACGCAGAGAGTTGTTAATGGCTGCTGTGTGTCATTTGGGATGGCAATATTCAGAGTAGCTCGAAACAAGGACCTCAGTTGTAGCTAGTTGAGTATGTGTGTATTTATAAGTGGTTTCTGCCAAGGCAAACACATTATTACTCATAGGTTAGGGATTTTAATAAACCCCTAACCTTAGGGGTCGGTTGCACCAGCTGTGCGTAAGTTGCAACTTTTGACGTGAATGGACACTAAGTTATAACTAAATATTTTTTGAATTGCACCATTAAACTAGTTGAAGCGCAAATCTAAATATTTGTGGAAGCCTCCGATCAGGAGTAACGGTTGAAATAAAATAGTAGACTGACTAAAAATGCACCTATAAGCTCTTGTTTTACCTGACATACTTCAATTCTTCAGACATATACTGTATAATAATGCTGACATTTACACTCGCTTACATTTCAAGAAAAAGAACATTATATGACTCAGTTGACTTTGTTAGCAGCTCTTTAACTTGAACCCATCCCAAATCGATCAGTTTTGTGCATGTCAAATTAAATCAGCCATAATCAATAAATGTGATATCAGTATTTATTGATCCTCAGTTTAGTTTCAAATACAGTTTATATGTAATTGACAAAAACAGTTATTCATGATCAAGTAATATCGGAAAGTTATTGGAAAGTTTGAGGAAAAACTGAAATTCGCAATATTTCAACAACTTCTGCTCACGTATTTGAAGGCTGCTATTGGATCATTGAGGGTAAAAGTCATATTATGCGATTATGCATTACATTACGGAGAGCTACGTTCTGTCTTAAGAACAAATTTTGCAACCGAATGAACTATTGTTAGTTACAAACTAGGTAGAAGTTACTAAGCCTACAGTGTGAACTTTACATTTCAATTTCAGAAAGAACTTAAGAACAGCTGGTGCAACCTAACTACACTCTAAACAATGCTGGGTTGTTTTAACCCAGATTTGGGTAAAATATGGAGAAACCCAAATGTGGGGTTAAAAATGTAATTAAAATTTTTAACCCATCTTATAACCTAACTGTATATTTTTTGGTAACACTTTACAATACGGGTGTACCAAGAAACATTAATTCATGCTTAACTAATGCATAGATAATACTGAATTAATGTGTAACTAATGATTATCTAAGCTATTCATTAATGATTACCACATTAGGAACTAAGAGTATGTAAGGTTAATGTATTCATACATGAATTGTTATTAATTAAATGTAATTGAGGATTAATTCCATAATAACTCATTTTTTTAACTAATAGTGTTAATTAATATGTTAATTAGCAGAATGAGCCAAAGCATTGTATTCCAACTTCCAGATAATATGACAGGTACACTAATATGCATTAATACATGATTAATTATTTCATTGTTAGTGCAAATTCATGCGCAAATTACGACAATTATCAAATGACTAGTTAATAATGATGTGCCCCAACAAGTAAAGTCATAACATAATGATACCTCTGCAACTCATTAGCTAATGATTAATTAAAGCAGACAACTGGAAGTTGAAGTGCATAGCTTTGACTAATTGTAGTAATTAACACATTAATTTACACTATTAGTTCATAAAATATGTTATAAAAGGAATTAATAGACACATTGAATTAAAAGCAATTCATCTATTACTTAATCTATTAATCATATAGACTCTTTATTAGTTGCTAATGCAGTAATCGTTAATTAATGGTTTAGTTCTTCATTAGATATACAACGCATGATTATCTGTGCATTAGTTAAGCACAAATTAATGTATATTAGTGCACCCGTATTGTAAAGTGTTAGCTATTTTTTATCGCATTTTTAACCCAACATTTGGGTTTGTCCGTATTTGACCCAAATTTGGGGTGAAACAACCCAGCATTTTATAGAGTGTAAAGACTAACACAAATAAACACCACTTACATTGTAAAAATCTAATTTAATGTGTATGTAAAAGTGTATCATTATATTTAAATTGGAGTAGATGGATAAAACATGCAAGAAACAAAACTACACTCTAAAAAATGCTGGGTTGTTTTAACCCAAATTTGGGTCAAATATGGAAAACCCAAATGTTGGGTTAAAAATGTAATTTAAACATTTAACCCAATGGCTGTTTGTCCATTTGACCCAAAGATGGGTTAAAACAACCCAGCATTTTTTAGATATAAGGAATTTGTCTCTTGGATTTACATTGTTATAAAACACAGATGAAAAAGGGCCCATATTTGGGACATTTTTGTAGTTTTCTGTGGCATGGGGATAAATCTCAAGGGAGTGTTTTCCGGCCAAAAATATCATGAGGAAGCTACCTTCAAAACACTTTTAAATGCTTTCAAATTTGAAGCTTTTAGGAGCTTTTCACTCCTCTCCTCTCTTGCTGTAAAGCACTCTGGACCCAAAGGCTGGAGTGTGGGAGAGAGAAAAATGGAGTAAGTTACTTATATGCATCCATCATAAACATGACAGCTGCGACATGATGGCCTCCAATCTAAATCACCTGTGACGGAGCATACTGTATGTGTCAAACAAGGTTACTGGAAAAGAGCCACCATCCTACTGTCACAGTAGTTCTGGGGGCTTTCAGAAGCAGTCAAAAAACTATTTTTATATTAAAACTATCGTAGTTTTCCAAGATTAGCCAATTATGAATCAGATATGTTATCGCAATATTAATTATGTGCACAGTACACCTTCACGTCATTCCAAATTTGTTGGTCAATGACAAATAAGAGTGCCCATGATCATTTTCATAAAAAAATATATAGTTTAATGTGCAAAGTTATTTTAAGCAATATACTCATGAATTTGTATTCATGATGGTTTCGTATGGTTTAAATTATTATTATTTTTTTTTAATGGTAATAACATTTTCAAGAAAATGTATTTTAAAAATGTCATTTTATTCTAAGATATTTTAAAGCTAGAAATATCATGAATTATAAATTTCAAAATATCATAATTTTCTGGGGAGTTGCACCACATGACTTTCTTTCATGTAGCAGCTTAAAAGATTGAGCAAAATTATTTAAGGTTTTCTTTTCAAGAATTTCTTTCCTTGAAAATGTGCAAAATGCTGCAGGAGTCGGGGGGACAACAAGAATCATGTGGCGTTTCTATGAAGCACTTCTAAAGCCATCATTGTCCTAATGCTTTGTGTAGATGTTAACATGGTGCTTAATGCTCTGAATTCTCAGAATCAATCTTGCCTTTACATGAAATGGACCCGTAATATCACACACTCTTTGGACTGAGAGTGTTATGTAACCCTCCCACTTCAGATGCTAGCCTCCATTCTTTATGTAATGAGGCAGGCAGCAAAAGGCACAGTTAAAACACTTTAAAGCTCACTGACAGATGTACAGTTTTAAAACATAGACAGGCTCCTTTTTTCAGCATTGAAGTGACGAACAAGCCTGGACGGGGGCAATTTAAGGCAACTTGTTCTCCAGTTTGTGGAGATGTTTCTCCAATCATGTGTATGGCTTCATCTAGCATAGAATGGGTAATTCCAGGAAAACCTCCCTGAAAGTGTGAATTGCGACCAAGAAGGGCCATAATAGCGATTAGCATCGATTTTTAGGTTCAAATAGGCCATGCTTAATTTTGCTAGCATGTCAAAAAAAAATGCCTGAATTAATCAACTATGCAAAAATACACTCAGTGACTTGATTACATATCTTGATTAACACATTTTTTGGTAATCTTATAAGTAATTAACTATTTTTTACTTGAAAAGAAAAAAAAATAAAGCAGCACTATGTATTTTTTTCAACCTTTATAATATTTTTCCAAAACCCTTGAGATGGTACATCGACTTACAACAGGTTGAATGACAGGTCTGCCATAGCCTGACAGTGTCTGTATTGCTTTTACTGGCACTCTGTAACTTCGAGGAGCGGGTAGAAACCCGGGCACAAAAGAACTACAAAATTCGACTGCTTTACGGCATACATCACTTCCCCCACTTCCTCAAATTCCGACGCGAGAGCCCAACGAGCGTTTTTTTTTTGTTTGTTTTTTTTTTTTTACATCTGTATGATGTTATGGCTGAAGCAGCGAGTAAAACCAAATGTGAAGTGCGTCAGAAACAGAGCGCGTGGGCGATCAGTTTACTGTTGGTAATGTGTTGTGTAGCTTCGCCCCTCGGCGCATCCAATGTAGACTGCATTGCTTACTCAAGCAGCTCGCGCCAGCTCGAGACGTGAAAGTACTGATTACTGAGTTTGGTAGGGGCTACGTTCTTGCAAGTAAATAATACATGATTAGACGAACAACATAATTGATCAGGATAACTATCCTATGTCTGCAGGCTGATAGCCATGTTTGTTATTTATTTTTCTGGTGAGAGTGTCTTGCCCCAGGCTATAATGCAAATCGATTTTTCAAATTTTCAGACTCATCTATGGTAGCTTGATATTATAATATTGACCACATGGCTATTATCTACCATAAAAACATTGAATTGAATTGGCATATCCATTTTGTTAAACAGTAGCCAGTAGGCTATGTTACTATAAAGACGCTGGCTTATAAACGTGAGCTACGCGATCTTTTGACGTTTGATAAAAATAAAGCCCATGACACTATATCAAATGAGATGCTGAAATATATGAAATATACGCAACACTGGAGTCTGCCCAAGATGTGAGAACTCCTTCCTTCTGCAGAGTTCGGGGTATCGCTTGTCAACAAATGCCCACGTGTATTCCCTAGTGTAACCATGGCAGATTTTATGACAGTAGTAGAAGGCAATACTGTTTCCCAACTGTAGGGGGACCCCGAGAGTAAAATTTGAAGATAAAGATATTTTTGATTAAATTTGAGAGCTGTATCACTACCACATAGGCACCCTAAGGGATTGAAACTGATGGCCCAGAAAGTCATTGAAGAAAATGTTTAAATATTCCATGTGACTACAGTGGCTCAACAACGCATGCGCGAGAACTACGTTATTTTTCTATTACTTCTTGTTCAGTTCTCGTGCATGCGTCGTGGAAATATCTTGAACTCTCGTCTCAGGCCCAGGAGTAAGAAAAGGAATAGTCAAGTAAAGTCATTATTTGTTGTTGTTGTTTTTTTCACACAAAAAGTATTCTCGTTGCTTGATAAACTTAAAGTTGAGCCACTGTAGTCACATGAAATATTTAAACATTTTCTTCAATGACTTTTTGGGCCGTCAAGTTTCAATCCCTTAGGCAGCCTATGCAGTAGTGATCCACCACTCAAATTTAATCAAAAATATCTTCATTTGTGTTCCGAAGACGAACAAAGGTCTTACGGGGTTGGTACAGCATGGAGGTGAGTAATTAATGACTTAATTTTCATTTTTGGATGAACTATCCCTTTAAACTTCAAGACTGTTTGTCAATGTCAATAACTTTCTTAAAAGACGCCCTTAAAAATGTAAAAATTTCAGTTTACCTTGCTTGCATTAATTTTAGCTTGATAATTAATCATATTTACCTTGATAAATATTTTAGAAGAACGTGACACACACACACACACACATATATACGGTATATTATTACATTAATATTATATATACATTTTAAATTGTTCTTTTTATCTATGTCGCACACCCGTATCTATTTGTAACTGACCAGTTAGCATGGCCCAGTTAACTCCTTTTAACAATGACAACAACAAAAAACACATCCAAAATGTCTTTTGCATTCAAAGGAGAACAAAGTTGTCAAAACTTAATGAAAGTCACCAGAGCATAACCATGTCCAGAAATTATAGTCCAGGGTTGGCTGGTCAACATCACCATGGAGCTCTTTGAATGCGCGACATGTACAAACTAACCTGACAGTTTTGCTATTTGAAGTCACTGCCAACAACTTTATACACAATCAATAACTTGTTAAAGCATGATTTTTGGTTGTTTTTATCACTTGGCTAGAATCATAGTAATTTTCTTTCTGTTTCACACCTACATGCCATGTGAACCTCGCACAATTTGATAAATAATTTCCCTAGCCAATGAAATTAAATTATTTCTCATGACCCAGATACTAAATCATGTTTGCGTCTCTCTCTGTCCTCTCAAGATTTTGCACAGTGGCTTGAGCTAAACTCATCAGTGCCCCCTGCTGGAGGAAATAGAAGGTTTGGTGTGGATAGAGGTGGTGATATGGGACATAATGGTGTTCAAAAGCTCAACATTTCTGACAGCTTCAGCTTGTCATTGTCTCACATTGATTGGCTGCCAGCTCTTATTTTCATTTGCCCAAGTTCGGTATATTCCCAACTTTCTGATGCTCTCAACCACTTGCTCTGCCCTGCTGTCAATCCCACAATCCCCTGAACAATCCTGCCCAATAGCTCCCATAGAGAATTAATTGAAAATGCCAGCTCATGGACACATACTGCGAGGAAAAGAAAGTGGATTGCACGGATAAGATAAAGAGAGTAATGAATCCGATCGCTCACATGGTCACATTTCCTGAATAACGTTAGCACTCACAGTGCCAAATCGTTCTGACTTTTTCATGAAACAAAATGCATTTTGAAATGTAAAGTTTGTCAAGATGCAGTGAAGGGCGACAGTGAGCACACTTTTGAAAAGACACGACATTTCATATTCTTTTCCATCGCCATGACCCTTCGTGGTCTCCGTAGATTCTGTTACGATGAATATGGACATCAGTGGTGTTCGAGTTAAATGTTTACTTTGAATGTGGTATGGAAATAAATTCCCTATAGGTCTCATTACTTTTGTCCACATATCTGAGAGTGCTTTCATGTTATTTAGCGTGGACGGACATTGCTAAAATTCCAATATTCTCATTCATGTTAATCAGTAAGAACACAAGTTTACTGAGCATATTTGATGACTTATTTGAAGCAACCTACTTGGAGATGGAATTCTGCTAGTAAAATCACATGAATTGCTATTTCTGGATGGATATCATTCCTTTAAGAACTAGAAATATGACCAAATGACAAATCACTTATAGCATAATTCCCATTATTACAGATCAGATATAGCTTCTCCTGAGCATGCATATTTTTCCTCATTATAGCTCTGATTCATATCCTCAGAGATTTCACGGAATGCCAAATCTATTTAAAATATCAGCTGAATAATTTTTCTAAGATCTCTCTTTTAAAAAAGGGCAGACCACAGAGGAGCTTAAAGTGCCCTTTTCTACAAAGTTCTCTTTGTTTCAAGTTTCTCTTGAAAGTTTAAGGACTACTCTGGGTTCTATACAAGATAATCTCTTGCAGATAAGATCCTTATTCATCGTCTGGTGTCGTTTAAAGCCCTTTAAAGCTGCACTGAAACTCTCATTTGGACCTTGAACCGTTTGGTTCCCATTGAAGTCCATTATATGGAGAAAATCCTGGAATGTTTTCATCAAAAACCTTAATTTCTTTTCGACTGAAGAAAGAAAGACGTGCACATCTTGGATGACATGGGGGTGAGTAAATTATCAGCAAAAGTTTTTTTTTTTTAAAAGTGAACTACTCCTTTAAATGAAATACAGTATTGTTTAGTTGGACTCAGACACAGACTTTTTGGACTCGATCCCAACACTATAAATCACATTAGTCAAAACTGGCCGGCAAAGATGTGCTGCAATAATTCAAATTAATAATATAATATTGCTTATTGCATGAAATATTTGAAAATATGATTGTCATTAATCCTCAATTAATTGCCTTTTTTTGCACATTTGATTTAATATTAATATTAAATATTGATAAGCAGGGAAGCAGTTTTTGACCTTTTAAGAGCTTGCCAGTCACCGTCCCCATTCACTTTTACTACATGGTGAATAGAGCAGCACGAACATTTTGTGAAAAATCTAATCTCGGTTTGCATTTGGAGGAAAGAATAGCTTACAAGTTTGAAGGAGATTAAATGACGGAATTTATGACTATTCCTTTAATATGACACTTACAATAATGATGCAACTCAAGGACAAGGGATTCTTTATGCTTTGAAATCTGAAAACAGACGACATTTGTTCATGTCACGGCAGCATTTGCGAGCTTAATTCAAAATCTGTTTTTCAAGGTTAGTCCTCATGTGGCAGGCTAATTCCTCCCGTCTCACTGAGAGTTGTAATGTACGGCTTCAAAGAAGGCATTTATCTTCACTACTGTGCCTCATATTTACCAAGGCTGTCTTTTCAAAGTGAACTCATCTGATGGCTTCAGTGATTGGAAGCCATTCGCCCTGCTCTCTGTCACTGTTTAGTCATCATTCTCACCCCCATCTCACTCTTTTCAGAACGATGCCTGAATTAATGCGAAAACTCACATTATCTACGCCGGAGGTTGTCGTTTCACTCGGATATAACTGTTCATTCTTAGACAATGGTGAACATCTCATTTGTCATGTTTGGAATATTCACAGTCTTTTTAAAAATGAATCTCAGCGCCTTGGCATGTTTGAAGAGAGCACGAGAAACAGACTGGAGGGGGGTTGATAGACCTTTTCAAGATGTTTTGAGAGTAATAATGGAGCTGGATGTAACATTTGTCTTGTTTCTCGTGTAAAATGACTAGCAAACAGACTGGGGAGAAGGGAGAAGTGGAATAATGTGGCTAATGAAGGCAAAAAGTAGCCCTGCTCTAAAACCCAGTGAGTCGTTTTGCTGTCAACAGTCTATATAGCCCGAAGGCAGCGTCCTCCCAACCAAAATGAAACTTAAAAAAACATAAAAAAAGATCTATGTGGAAAGCAACTCTGGTGACATCATTATCACGAGTCACATAAAAAATTGCACTCTTCTGGTGTTTAACGTTCACACTTGATTCGAATATAGAGTCTGACCTTAACATGTTGCTAAGCTAACAACTCGATGCTCTGCAGACACAAATCTGAGGTGAAATAGTGCATTCTAATTAAAGAAAACATTTTTGCTGATACTTTTCATTAGTAAAAGAAAAATAAGTACATTAACTATAAGTTAATGTACTTACCATACCGAACTCGACGCGCGCAAACTCGACAATCGACTACTGTGGACTTCGACCGAAAACAGGAAGTAAATACAGGATGTGAGCTGGCTGAATTAACATCATTTTTATTAATATCTTTCACATCTACTGCAGTCAGATTGACCATGGTCACTCTTAATACACCACTCACATGGCTGTGCACTTGTAATGACAAATCAAGGATGTTAAGAGGCTAAAAACAGATTAAGAACCTGCCCCATTGAGGTCAACAGGGTGCAAATTTTAAAAAGAGGATAACACGGTGTAGGCAACACCGATTTTTGACATTTTTGTCTGACACAGCACTCCAAATGTACAAAAAAATTAGCTCAATGTTAAAACTGATCGGAGTTCTCCTTTAACTATACGTGTCCGTCCGTATACTAATATAACTAATAACTAATCAATAAGTAATACAATTTTACAATTCTGTTAATTTACATTTAGTTAACCAATTTAACAAATGAATTCAAGCACCATGATTCATTATAATACTGGTATACAGTATTATAAAAGCATATTGCATTGGGGACAGAGCTTGAGTGTGTGGTGGAATTAGAGGGAGTTCTGGGCTACTTGTTTAGTTTTTCATTTACTTGTTTGTATTTCATTAAGCCCACCCTGCTCTAAGCATCCAAGCTGTTTTCATTCTAATGCAAGGGATTATAAAGCCATGTTGTCTCTGTTAAATTGCTGACCTGGCTGGCAGTCTTGTCTCCCAAAATGCAGTTGTGAGGATGAACAGTCAAGTTTGAACCTGAACACTTAATGATAACAGGCAAATACTGTCAGTAAGGCAAAAAAAAATTGTATAAGAGTCCATGAAAACGTCTGGATATCTTTTATTTAAAAAAGTTCATGCTGAACGAGAAATCATATTTTCCCATCTCAGGCCCGAAAATGCCATGGTCATTACGGACAGCAAGCAAATACCAAACACTGTTTAGTAAAGTTTAGCAGAATGTTCACACTGCTTTTTCCCATTCAATAAATGATCGAATATTCAATGAAAATAGGATGCATTAGAGAATTTGACAAATATATTTAAAAAGCAGTTGGTTAGAGCTAGGAGTAGCAACAAACCTTATATGATTAACTGCTGATTCATAGAACCATTTTCTCCTTTGAGAAGAAGGAGTGGGATCAATTGATTGCACCCTTGTAGTAGTGTACTTAAAATCTTAAGAGTTAAAAGTATATTTAAAAAAATGTATGTGCAAGTGATATAATTTTAATGGAATTAAAGGCCAATTTAGTGTACGCTTTAACAACTGTTAATTAAACACAATACACTAAAAGGTGCACTTTGTAATAATAAAGTTACTTTAAAGTGCATTTCAAATCATGCTTTTATAGCTTTTCCAGAAGTATCGACTAACACTAAAGGACATAACGCACATAAAGCAAATATTATAATTTTTTATTCGATATTACATTTGAAGTTAATATATTTAAAATGTACCAACTTTTGGTTTGGTCAATTCCGACTTCATAATTACAAATGTGTAAATTACAAATATATTACAAGTTTCAAAAGAAATGGCATCAAAGAATATTTTAGTTCACCAGAAATGTCACTACACTTTAAAAATATTTCAAAGATAATAGAATTATTAACTTACATAGAAATATGTACTGGATTAGTTCATACCCTCAAGCCATCAACTGCTCACAGACAAAAGTTTGAGGATCCAAGTGACGAAAACCAAAACCAAAAGAGCGCTTAGGAATGTAGCGTGACAACATACAAGACTTCGCAATGAGTGACTGAATAAACAGGACAAGGGTATGACACACATGGAAGTTATCAAGCAATAATTAGTCTGGGCATTAAGTTATGGGAAATGCATTCAATGATGATACAACAAAGATGGAAGGAGTGCCCTCTGGTGGCTACAGGCACTCCGGCTGGCAGGCGTGACGATATGACTGTCTTCTTTCAGCCAAAAACATTCAGTTGTACTAAAACTTCCAAGGGTTCTTCCAAGCTTTATAATGGGAGTGAATGGTAGCTTAGACTTTGAAGCCCAAGAAGCATTAATCCATTATAAAAGTAACCCATGGGGTTAATAGGAGCCTTCTGAAGTGAAACGATGCGTTTTTGTGTGAAAAATATCCATATTCCTAACTTTATAAACTAGAATCACTGGCTTCAGTACGCGAGTCTTGTTCTGGTGGAGAAGTGACCTTTGAATGGATGCATGACGTATTGATGAATGCATAAGCGCAGAGGAAACAAAACGCCGGTCACGAATTAGAAGTCTAAAACGAGAATTTTTAAAGAGAAATGTCGGACGAGCTTGAGTTTGTTCCTCAGCCCTGTTTGTTTGAACCACGACAGGCATGTACTCTCACCTAGCTTGCTTACGATATGCTTAAAACGGAGAAGTTTTTCCTTAGATTTTACCGCGTATACGACACCATTGTCAAAACGATCCGCGTTCACACGGATCCGTGAAAACGACTAAAACCCCTGTATCCAGGCCAGCGATGAAACACTATAGAATGAATATGCATGTGCATGACGTCTTGGTCTTCAGAGATTCGCGTTTTTGTTGTTTTGTTGTGACCAACGGCCAAAACGCATAAAAAAGTTTTACGTTTTTAGTTGAAAGAGGTGTCGTGTAAACAGCCCCTTTGGCTTAAATCCTTAAATACCAAACCAATTAACGAAATGAATCACCTGTGCAAACACTAATCAAACAATAAGGCCCTGTTTACACGAGAAGGCTCGCGGGTGAAAACGTAAAAATGTGCCTTTCGTTTACAAGGCGACTGCGTTTTTGGGGCTTAAAATTGCAAAAAAGTGAAACCACCCTCCAGAGTGGAAATCTTAAAAACGCTCCACCGTCACGTTCCCATGTAAAGAGTAAAAACGCAAAAGTCTGCTTGACAGTGAAGATTGTACGCAGGCGCGCGGACTTGGTGTTGTTGTGTGGCAGTGCTTTACATCGCCACCTAGCCGCCTGGAGTGCATACTACATTGAATTTCACACACTTTTCACCATATGCACGCGGATTTCCCACCCAAAACACTCGTCTAAACGCAGAATAAAAAGTGATAACGCAACGCCGCTTTGGCGTTTTCTCTTCAGAATCGTTTCCATGTAAACATAGCCTAAGTAACCAAGGAGAGTAGACGCAAAGTGGGAAAAAGGAACAAATGGAAAACAGAGCAAAACCAACTCACAGTAAAACTCAAACACACAAAAAAGACAAAACCCTGACAGTATTATTTCGGTGTAAGTGCTAAGTATTATGTTGAGCTACAGAAAGTAGAAAAGAAATAAAATGAAGAAACATATTTCTTCTGGTTCAATGAGGGTATAATCACATGGATTGTATAGGGGTGAGTGTCTTTACTGGCTGGGAGATTATTCCTATTTGGTTGCGGGAAAGAACAAGGAATAAACATCTATCAAGGGCATTAGTAACACAGATCTGAACTTCCTTGAAATTCTAATCAATACAGCAAGTATAAGCAGCTCATCCTCATTTAAAAAGTCAATTAAGCCCCCTTAATGATTCAAGAGGGAAACAATTTCATGCAGATGCCTGCAGATGAGCGATTGCTCACGGCATTCGAAAACACACACATTCATTTGTGAGGAACTGGTAGCAGATTCATCACACTACTAACACAATGTCTGCAGAATAAATTCTGTGTGCAGACACAGTTAGAGGCAACTAATATATCTTTACTCATGAACTATTACAGTCATCAGACCAGGGGAAGAGGAAATGTTTTTCCGTTTCATTGGTGGAATCAACATATTGATGTTGCACTTCAGAAGAATTCTGGGAACATATCCAATTTTCACAATAAACGGCATTTCCATACCGAGGAAAATGTGCTGTCTGAATTATGACATCATAGGAGGCAGGCTATGTGAGTTAGCAGGACTGTGCCGCCACCTTTTGGTGACATTGGGTATCCTGAACAAAGGTCAGTCTGGTTACACATGATTAACAAACAGTTGGATATATCAAGAACATATGGGAAAAAAATGTGATCTCAGTCCTGGAAATTATTAAAACTATATATATATATATATATATATATATATGCTTTATCCTAACATATTTAATCAGAGTGCTCTAAACTAAAAACAGGTTGAAGGATTTAATCTGTTATGCCTGACCAATTGAGGCTAATTGCCATTTATATATTTCAGAGAAGTGTGTCTCTCCTTGCTAACTTTAACATATTAAAATAACTAAATAATTATTTTGTTAGTATTATATTAAGTAACTAACCAGTTTTTTTCCAACACCAGGCTTAAAGAATGAGTCCAAGTCTTTGTTATTATCATTAACCCTTAAATGCATGAATTTTTCACCAATCAAAGCAACCCGGATCTATATCTAACACGGATGGATCTCTAGCGGTCACTATAATATAAAACTCTTCTGATATTAGAGTAACAAGAAGGATAAAATGGTAACACTTTACAATAAGGATCGTTAGTTAACATTAGTTAATGTATTTACTAACATGCACTAACCATGAGCAATACATTTGTTACTGCATTTGTTCATCTTTGTTAATGTTAGTTCATGAAAATACAGCTGTTCATTGTTTGTTCATGTTAGTTCACGGTGCATTAACTAATGTTAACAAGATTTTAAACAAGTTTATAGAATAAAGGTGAATTGCACTTATTCAATCATCAAAGATTCAATTATTGTTGTGCAGAAAAATACTTAGCCCACTGTTACACACCTCGGGTCGTGAAATGAATGGGAAAAAAAGGCATTCTTATTATTATCATTCTTATTATATTATTTATAATGAATTGATTGAGGTTTCGCAGACAAGACTTAATCCTGCAACTAAAATATGTGTGCTTGAGCTGTTTTAACTGTAACTTTAGATACCCCCACCACTAATACTTTCATAAATTTCTTTGAATTAATTAAAGGGACCAAATCTTTTGCAAATCTTTGGTAAAATTAGGCTATTCTCTTATTTTGTCCACTAGACTAGGCAGTAAGAGCAGTGACGTGGCGTGCCGCGTGTGCCCATAGACTGTAAAAGAGCTTCTCGCGCATGCGCGTCGTTGCTATTATTTGTCTGCGTATATGAATCTCGCGAGAGTTTCGCGTTCAACCGTTACCTTTGAAGAACATCACATCCCTCATTTGCGAGCGTCGCGTCGCATTTAAGCACGTCACAGTCGTGGCAGTGCTTTGATTGAGTGAATGCAGCGGGGCTTGAGTCCTAGAATGAAAACTCTTCTGAACCGCTTTGACACATTTAACCACAGAAAGCATTGGAGTTATATTTCATTCTGCTGATGCATACACCTAAACGGTTTCTCCAGAATTATTTGCCTCTAAATGAGTTCAACTATGGCGACGCGACTCTCTGACTTGTTTGGAAACAGCCGGTTAATTGCAGGACTGCTGGTTAACTTACTGTCTTCAATCTGCATAGTGTTCATCAACAAATGGATCTATGTGCACTATGGCTTTCCCAACATGACCATGACTCTCATTCATTTCGTAGTGACATGGCTGGGGCTGTATATTTGCCAGAAGATGGACATATTCTCCCCCAAGAGTCTCAGACCTTCTAAAATCATCCTGCTGGCTCTGAGTTTCTGTGGTTTTGTTGTTTTCACGAATCTGTCTCTCCAAAGCAACACTATAGGAACATATCAGCTGGCTAAGACCATGACAACACCCGTGATTATAGCCATCCAGACCATTCACTACAGAAAGACATTTTCCACAAAGATTAAACTGACTCTAGTAAGTGGGTTTTCGTTTATTCGACTGGTAGCGCTATATTGTCTAAAAAGTCAATCATACGTTTTACTCAACACATCAGCAGTTCATGAATCTGGTGTTCAAAAAAATAAATCAAATAAAAATCACTCAGTTTTATGCTGGTACATCTCAGGCTTGTCTTATGTGAACCACACTGTAAATGCAAAAATATGCATATATGCTCGTAATAACGTTTCTGGATATTATTAATAAGTGTTATTATAACTGTCACCTGACACATGCATGCCATACATCAATTTGAACTATGCTCAGACTAAATGCTGATAGAAGCAAGTCATACTTTTACAGATTTGTTTATGGTCATATAACAGCTGTAATCTGCTTTTGCACCACTTTTTACACACCTAATTTATTGATTGTGTGTGTTAAAGGTGCCAATCACTTTAGGGGTCATACTGAACTCTTACTATGATGTGAGGTTCAACCTTCTGGGGATTATCTTTGCCACACTGGGGGTGTTTGTAACCTCACTGTATCAAGTGGTAAGTAAATGACAACCTCACTTGTTATCCTTATTAAAAAGTCACATCCCTTAGCTTCATTCCCATAAATCTGTAGTCAGACTATTGGCCAACCCAGAGACGTCCAATATAAAATTCTGGTATTTATTATAACTTTCATTGATTGTTTAAAAATTATTACTAAACTTTATTATTATTAATATTTTTTTGTTATTGAGGATACATTAAATTAATAAAAAGTGACTGTAAGACATGTATGATGTTACAAAAGATTTCTATTTCAGATAAACATTCGTTTGAACTTGTACTCATCAAGTTTCACAGTTTACTCATCAAAGTTTCCACAAAAGAATATGAAGCAGCATAACCGTTTTCAACAATGATAATAATAAGAAAAGTTTCTTGAGCAAAAAATTAGTATATTAGAATGATTTCCAAGAAATGATGCTGAATATTCCACTTCGCATCACAGAAATAAATGACATTTTAATAACATAGTTATGAAATTGTGATAATGTGGCACTATTACTGTTTTATGGTATTTTTGAAAAAATAAATGCAGCCTTGGTCAACACTTAAACACTTAAAAACGAACCGACCACAAACCTAATCAACCAAACATTCTTAGTGTTTATTTAAATAAACATAAAAAAGTAGCTATAGAACAAATCTACCACTATTACGTCAAAGAAAGTATACACACACACACACACACACACACACATATATATATATATATATATATATATTAGGGGTGCACAATATATCGGCCACCATATCGGTATCGGCCGATATTTGTTCATTTTTATGTTATCGTTATCGGCCCGATAATACAATTTGGCTGATATATTAAAGCTGATAAATAATGAATTATTTCCTTCAACACTCGACACCTGAGACGCACTGTTCAACAAGATTGATCTTAATTGCTTGAAATATGATTGGAATCAAAAAGAAAAATAAAGTTAAGTGCAAAATATGCTGTCATTTCAGCTACATGAAATTATCATGAGAACATTATAATTGTGTTAGGGGATGGATTTTAATTGTGGGACTTTTGTTTTTGCAATCAGGCTTTCAAAAATTACATAAAAAATTGGATTTAGATTTATCGACAAATATCAGTTATCGGCTTTCAAATATAAAGAATTATCGGTATCGACCAAAATGTTCATATCGGTGCATATATATATATATATATATATATATATATATATATATATATATTAAAGGAAGTACTTTTCATGGACCCCCAGTAAAATTACTGACCATAAAAAAATGATTTCCCTCATTAATTATTGAGATATTTTAATTAGGCTGTATTTACTTGACTAATGACTTGTTTCTCTTAATATAGTGGGTCGGTGCCAAACAACATGAGCTGCAGGTGAACTCTATGCAGTTACTGTATTATCAGGCACCCATGTCATCTGCATTTCTCCTGGTCCTGGTGCCGTTCTTCGAACCCCTGAGCGGAGAGGGTGGGATCTTTGGCCCCTGGTCATTTCAGGCCCTGGTAAGAGAGCGAGTGCTCTCACTGGCTCACACACTCCCTCTGTAACTATCCAAAGGAATGACGTTCTTATACAAACACACAGTCACAGAGAAAGCCTTGTGTTATTGCCCAGATTTCCGGGGGAAAAAAGTACAAATTCTTAATGTTTTACTCCCCTCTAATGGGTAAAAAGTTCACAAAGCTCAATTTAAGATGCTTTTTAAGATCAGTTAAAATTGATTTTTTTTTCTCCCCTTCATCAAGGTTATGGTTCTGCTGTCTGGTGTTGTAGCCTTTCTGGTTAATCTGTCCATTTACTGGATCATTGGGAACACGTCTCCTGTCACGTATCCTTTCTGCTACTTCTCGAAAATACCAACAGCTGTGGCTATTTCCTTCTCTTTTATTTATGGTGCAAAACACACCCTATAGACAAATATCTGTAAACAGTGCTCTACAACATTACTTGTCTGTTTATTGTCAGGTTAGGCCTATAATGCGAGCACATGTTTGCTTACAGAGCCTGGGCAAATAGTTAAAGCATAGTTACGCACTTGTTTAATAATGAAAGAGGGTGCTGTAAATCAAGGCACTTTTTTGTTGCCCTGAGCCATACTAGAAACGTTTCATAGTTTTGAATACACCCATTGAAAGTGAGTTTATGAGTGAGACCTCTCTCAAAGCAAGCAGCAGAGGGAGCACTTTACTATCTCGTGTTTTAAACTGCACTTTTGGGCCACTTTTAAGTGTTCTGTCGACCAAGGGATTTTTTAAATTTTTTAAACTTTTTAAGCCAAGGATCTGGAATTATAATGTATATACATTTCTATTACTAACTATTAACTACGACTTTTGCCTCAAACTCCCAATTACTGCTTATTAATAGTTAGTAAGGTAGTTTTGGTAGGAATATGGGATGTTGAATATGGTCATGCAGAATAAGGCATTAATATGTGGTTTATAAATACTAATAAACAGCCCAATGTCCTAGGGATATGCATGCTAATAAGCAACTAGTTAATAGTGAGAATTGGGCCCTAAACTAAAGTGTTACCATTTATGTATATATTTAGCACTGATTTTTATGTCCAAAAATCAGTATTTAAAAAAAATAAATGTTATTTTAACACTTGATTATACTTATTATACATTTTAACATTTTTACATATTCACAAGACTGATACAGCTAATTATAAATATTATAAATAACGTGTTATTTTATTACAATATACATACATATATATATATATCATAGACTGTAAAGATATATATATATATATATATATATATTATATTAAACATAACATCATTTTTTATCGGTTTTATTAACCATTTTTTTCTTATTTTGAACAGATTTATTAACATTTACATTTCCCCAAGACTCATATAACCATAAATCAATATTTAAAAATAACATCTGTTATTGTATTAATACATTTAACTTATTTTTATTAACATTTATGCATTCACAAGACTGATATAGCCATAAATCAATATTAACAGATTTTACTAATTTTGAACATACTTTTTTTTAATGTATATTCACAAAACTTAAATAAATGAATAATACAAATAACAGTAACACTTTATAATAAGGTCTCATTTTAACAAACATGAACTAACAATGAGAAATATTCTTAATATTAGTTAATATTCTATTAGTTAATTTTTAATATTTAAAATGTTCATTCGTGTTTGCTAACAGTGCTAACGAATGTTAACAGATACAACTTTTAATCTTAAAAAAGGTATTTGTATATGCCAAGAATAACGTAACAAATGTTGTAGAAGTATTGTTCATTCTTAACTAATTAACTAATTATAATATTATTGTAAACTAAGGTGTTACCAAATAACATACTATGTACTTATTATAGCAATTACAATAACTGGGTTATAACTACTAACCCTGAACCTTCCCCCTAACCTTAACCCATGTAGTTACATTATATTACCAGTACTTTCTTGGGTAAGTACACTGTATACATGTACTGTGAAATTAAGTATATTTTAATAATTTATTTACAGATTTATTAGCTTTTTAAAATATTATATTCACAAGCCTATCCATAAAACACAGAAACCCTAACTATAAAGGGTCCAAAGAATGTTAACGTCCATAAAGAGTCATTTAGAGTGCATGACTCAAGTCTGTGACTCAAGTGCGAGTCAAAAGCCTCAAGAGATCTCAAAAGTCATTGTCAAATAGGATTCCTTAACATTTGTCTTCAAAGCTACAACATGTTTGGACACTTCAAGTTCTGCATCACATTACTGGGTGGGTATGTTCTGTTCCAAGACCCCTTGTCCTTAAACCAAGGACTGGGCATCCTCTGCACCCTCACTGGCATCCTGGCATACACCCATTTCAAACTGGCAGAGCAGGAGGAGGGCAAAAGCAAGCTCACACAGAGACCATAGGCCCGCGGGTGTGCCGATCTACAAGACAGACAGTGTTCAGTGCCTGATGCTTTCAAGATATAGATGGCAAACGCTCTTACACAGGAGCGTGAAGACTAACCAAAACAGAACGGTTGAGGCTGAGAACTTTTAATAGCATTTCTATCTTTTCAAGAGTTAAATTCAGTATTTGAAATAAACATGCAGAACGTTTGAGAGAAAAACTCTGAATGTTGAAGCATTTCCTTTCTTATTTTGTATGTATTTTCAAATGGTCTGTACAACAATAAAACTTTTTATAGAAATTTACAGAGAACTTTGTTTTTTTGGTCACATTTCTCTAGGATGGAATGTTATCTGGTATGGAGTCTGGTTACAACTTTGAGGACAAGGGTCACTGCCTACTTGGCAAAAAGATGCAAGTCTTTTGCTGTCTATGAAATGGAATGTCAATCATTTGTTCAGTTCATGTTGAGGGTTTTCTACATGCTTTTCTCTTTTGCAACTTAAACATTAATCTCATTCCAAAGTCCTGTCTCCAATCTAGATGTTTTGCGCAGTTTCGAAAGGGATATGGTAAACCAAAATGATGAAAATATGGGGATAGTTCACCCAAAATAACCTACTTTCAAACAAAGAAGACATTTTGAGAGATTTATCAAGAGTGTTTTCAATCATACACTAGTCGATGGGCTTCAATATTTATATCTCAATGCATACGGGGGAGTAAATGAAGATAGAAACGTCACTTTTTGTTTTACTATCCCTTTAGGTGGAAAGAAGTGTGTTTGTACTTTAGCAAAGGATCAGTGTTTTATGAGAACTACAAACTGGATCATATGTTTGACACTTTAAATGCTTTAAACTTTAATCTTTAGGACTTGTTTTTATCCTTACTACCTTTAATTAAATGATTGGCTTTTTTTGATGACTTCAGTGGTCCATGGAATTTCCTCATTATTACAGACGTACAAGCCCAAACATGTTGAGCGTAAAGGAACATGTTGCACTAAAATAACCTCTTGAGTCATTCTGCTTGGGCCCTAAAGATCAGATCCTGTCATAGGGACCATGCAAGACGTGTTTTCATAGCATTCGTCCTCTTTAAACACCACCGATTTCACTCAGCAAACAATACCTCCCCTCCCCTAACTAGCAACTTTCTGTGTAGTTGGCTGACTGATGCTATACCATTCACAATAGTGTACAAGGGTCATGTTACAACAAAAGTCATCATTACTCAATAAGAAATCAAAACTGATGAAAGGGGTTTCAGTCACAAAATGACCATGCAAAATAGTTCATTAATCAAAGTAGGAAATCATTATCTAGTGGTTTGATTAGACATGCATTTTGACTAATGTTTTCAAGTGATCATTAACACTATCAATAAAACGAAAGTAAGTGATAACGTATCATATAACAATTAAAACATGGACTGAATTGAACCCAAGAGCACTAGGTAAATTAAAATGTTTATTTAATTCAAAACAAGTAGCCTATGTGAACTAACTACCAATATAATTTAAAGCATTTAAAAAGGCAGGATAGAGCAGATATAACCCATTTGAAAATACAGTTTAGATAATGTAGCTACCTAACTGATTTTTGTCACCTAACTTTTATAAAATTAAGTATCTCAATGTTTTTACAAAATCTCTAAACAAAAATCAAACAAACTTCGCCCTGAATTGCTCGTTTTCAGTACGTTTTAAATACGCTACAACTTATTAAATAGTAAACATGGTCAATCAGAGAATAACGTTATACAACTAAATGTAATAATAATAAAAAAACACAGCAGCAAAAACGATATTATATTAAAACAAGGAGACAAAAAAAACTTTACAACAACACAGATAAAGCTCAATCCTATTTTAATAACCTGAAAATATATAAGCGATTTTATAATTGTATAACTGAGTTACTTTAAATCCCATACACAGTAAAAGAGCAAGAGTATAAAGCGTAAATAATATAATATTCAACTCGAGTGTATTGTGTGATGTTTACACCCCGCGTTCTAGTGCACGTGCTAGAACATTTCAAATTCAAACGGCCGCCAGTAGAGGGAGTTAGAGTTCGCGTCTCTCAACGGCCACCAGCAGGTAAGACAGATTATTAACACTTTCAGTTCAACAATTTTCGCACTTTCTCATATATTAATTACATATATCAGGCTGCATATATCTGCAAATACAGTTAAACGCCCCACCTTATTATTTTAACACGGAATGAGACTGTAATATCCGTTTAGTCGCCTGAAATCCTTTGCCTCAGATAGCCTTGCGCTAGCTCTAAGCGCGGCCTACTGCAGCCTCGGGTTTTCCTGAGTGTCCGCGCCGGGAAACAAGACACCCGCGGGAGCGCGGCACTAGTGGCGTTCTAACATCAACCGCAGCAAAGTTCTTATCACTCAAAAAAAGCTACATTACACATCCGTCGAGGAGCATTTTATGTTGATTATTTAATACCATTATCACTAATCAGCTTGTAAAGAAATTACGAAAGAGTAACGTAAGTTACGTAAACAAATACAGCAGCGGCTTGCGTTATGTTTATGCTGAATTGAATGAGTCAATTCGCCTATATTTACATAACGTTAGAATATAACGATGCAAACTTCGTCAAATTCAAATGCATACGTAAAACAACATTTACACGTCGATCTATTTAACTTTACATGTTACCTCTGGGGAGAAAGTTCCAGGTTTTATAATAAGAATAATCATGCGCAGCTAATTTGAATGAATGGAGGAGATATCCCATCCATGCATGCAGATTTCAGCTATAAATCCAGGTTGTTGTTGTTGTGTTTTAGTGTGTAAGTAAACATTACTACTGTTTGCAGAGCATTTCAGATAAATAAACAAAGCACTGACGTATTCCAAAGACATTTGGAGCTTCACTCGCATGACATCAATCCATCCGTAGAACTTGTAAATGATGAACTTTTGGTCTTTTTGGCTAGTTTATTTGGTTTATTTGACTGAGAGTCTCTAAAAAATCCTGACTGGTCATCGCTTTGGTCCAAACACTTCGTTATTTCACCTGTCACTGGGCTGATAAGCTTCAAATCCATGTGCTTAGCCAGCAATGGTTGGGGTTGGTGTATTCGCGTAGTAGTCGGGACATGCCCGGGCATGATTGCAGAGACACACACAGCTCAGCAAACATCTTCTTCCACCACTAGGAGTCGGAAGCCAGTCACGCTTTGACTTGTCATGCCCGAACCCGCCCAGGACATGATGATCTGTGCTGTGGATTCTAGCCCTGACATGTCTCTCGGTGTCTATTTAAACCATAGACTGGCTCTCAGCCGGCTCCCACTCCTCACTAACCCAGAGCTCAAGCACTTTATGTACAGCTAGTAGAGTATATTTAGAGGATTCTTAGGTAGAATATCCAATTTACCTCCATTTGCACAGGTAATGTTGTTTTTTTCTGTGTGCTGAATTGCTTCTGCTTTGTTTTATGTAACACCTGTTTATTTGTCTACAGATCACTACAAATATGGCAACAGAGAGTTGTTTAAGCAGTTCTCAGATCAACAAGGTCGACAATGAAAAACTGGTAAATGCAGTGCTCTTTTGAGTATTCAAATGTGTTTGTGTGCCTTGAAATGACTGAGTCTTATTTATTGTAACTTCCATAGGTAAGACCAAAGTTGCAGTTAAAAAGGCTGTTAGAGGATGCAGGTGCAGATAAAGATGTTTTCACTATGAAGGAGGTGAGGAGATGTGACTGTTGACAACAGTTTTTAGCCTAACTTTAGTCCATTAAAACTTTTAAACATCAAGTATAAGGTGTTATTATAGCTAGAATTACGCCAGTTATTTTAGTAGCTGGACCTTGCCATGTGTTTTGTGTGAATAGTCTTTCATTTAAGCAATTATTTGAGAGTTTCTGAAATGAGTTTGTGGTCATATGGCAGTGGTTTTTGAAATGCTAGCTTAAATAATCCTCCAGTTTCATGTTGATGCTGCTCATTTGTGTGTATGGTTAAACCTGAATATCGGTTGTAAATATTCTAAGGCAGTGGGTGGGGAATTATATTTAGTTACTGACTTTATTCAGTGAGATATTCGTTCTTGGTGTTTGCAAGACAAGAATGTTTTTTTTCTTTTCCCCACATTGCTCATTTTTTGATTTAGGGATTTGAACAAACCCCTAACCCAAAGTATTAAGCTTCAATTTGGGTTACAGATGAATAATAATTCATATATTGCTGCTTATTACGTCAGTGAGTGGTCAGACTAAAAGAAGTCTTAGGTTTTTGATTGCAGGATAATAGATTATGGGAAAAAAAAGACCTGAGTAATGTCTAGAGATGTTAGGGGGGCTTTTTTTGAGTCAATCCGGTAAGAAACCATTCTGAACACCTTAGCGAATATATATAAAATGGCAATAGGTTTTGCATGAGCGATAAAAACTACAAAATGCAATTTCTGTCTTTCATTGGTAGTGTGCACTGTGCAGTAATATAAATAATCAGATAATATGCTTACTTATGAAATGTTAAGTTTGATATATTTTCATCTGTTGTCAATTTTTCAGCGTAATACCATGAGTCATTTTTTTATGGGTGGAAGTTGTGTCTGACTAACAGGAATGAATTACTCATCTGTTTTTAAATACCAGCTACATCTTTGCCATCCTTTCTCTCAACACACTTGTTTCAGGAAATGATTGCTGGTTGATTTCTAAACTGTACTCTGTTGTTTATGTGTATGTTTAGGTTATGTTTTATTTGGGGAAGTATATCATGAGCAAGGAGTTATATGACAAGCAGCAGCAACACATCGTTCACTGCGGAGAGGATCCTCTCGGTGCTGTTCTCGGAGTGAAAAGTTTCTCAGTCAAAGAACCACGGTGCGTATTGACCCTAACTTCACTAAGACAGAAACAGCTGCAGCAATAATGAATGACCCCTGAGAATATCTGGGTGAGGCATTAAAGCAACAGGTGGCAGCGAATGGGATATTTCACCTACTAGCTCTGAATTAATCTGCTATCACCTGTTAAAGGGATAGTTCACCCAAAAAGGTAAATTCTGTCAGTATTTACTCACCCTCATGTTGTTCCAAACCTCTATGTGTTTATTTGTTCTGCTGAACACAAAGGAAGAATGTTTTAATCAAACAGATCTCATTCCCCATTGACTACCATGGTAGGAAAAAATACATACTATGGTAGTCAATGGGGATTGAGATCTGTTTGATTAAAACAATCTTCCAAATATCTTCCTTTGTGTTCAGCAGAACAAATAAACACATAGAGGTTTGGAACAACATGAGGGTGAGTAAATACTGACAGAATTTTCATTTTTGGGTGAACTAACTCTTTAAGTAGCTGCAAAATATATTTGATTAGTCGTCCAAAGAAATATACATGTATGTATATATTAAAATAGTATATATACAATGCGTTCCTCATATTTTTTTAAGAACTGAAAGCGAAATTTGCTGTATGAAAGTTTTACTTGTACATTTTACCTTGGTTTTTTTTTTTTTTTTTTCAGAGCCCTCTTTGCAATGATCAATAGAAACCTTGTGGCAGTGAAAAATCCAGGTACTATGACCATTAAACCTTTTGTTTTATCTCCTCTGTTCCATCTCTTATATTATTGCTTTACTCGAACAAATGTTCTTATCTTTTTTTTGTTCAAACTGTCCTTGTTTCCTTTTACAGAAACCCAGTCTACCTTCTCCGAACCCAGGAGTCAAAGTGAACCAGATCGAGGGCCTGGGGTAAACATTTGTTTTAATGCTCAACACACTTAGAACCTCAGAGTATTGACCCATTCCACAGAGTTACCCTGGTAGTGCTGCGTTTGTGCTTGAATAGGTTCTATAGAGCTCCTGTTGTGTTTGAGATTGAGGCATGACTGAAACCCAACTGTCTGTTCCAGGATACAGATTCAGACTCTCGCTCATCTACCTCACAACAGCAGCGCAGGAGGAGGAGGAGCAGTGATCCTGGTAAGCACACACACACACACCACAGAGCAAAAAACACACAAACCAGCTGTGTCCTGTTGGGTGTGTATGAAAGCACATGCTTGATCTGATGGGATTTCATATAGAGTTGTATCTTCACACTCAGCTGTCTCTTAACAAATATTTTGAGTAGTGCTTAACGTACAGTATTTGCATATTTCCTGTTTAAACAGGAAGGGGTTGTCCCTTTCTTTTATTTTTATTAGCCAGTGCCCTTTTAAAATTTTGGGGTTAAATAAAATAGCTGTTTTTAGATTATGATTTCCTGTGTGTTTATTTTTCATAGGAGTTTTGTGAAAGGTTGAGGCAACTCCTTTCTTTAAGGACTGTTTGCTTTTTTGCCCTATAAACGTATATCTAATTTACATTATAACAGTCTCAGGCGTTGAGTTGAGAAGACAACCCTCATAATGGATAATTTTGTAGTTCCTTCAGTCCTGACAGAGGACTGTATGTACCATGTGGGTAAACATGTGGTACCACAGTGACTGCTCTCTCTCTGACTGTGAACCTCTCAAAAGGACATTGAGATCTGGAGGCTGTGCAGAATGTGCTCAGATGACTGCTGCTCTTCAATGGCCCATTTTAAAACCCCAACTACACACACAAAGGCAGTTTGTTGAGCAAGCAGCACCAGATGCACCATTAAAACAGGCTTATTGCTCTGAGCATTGCTCCTGCATGGCCCATAAATGTCCAAAGTTGAGAGCATAGAAAAAGACCATCAGCAAATTAACTGATTTACACTAATGCAATAAGCAGCATACACTCAAACTTGTGTTTTTGTAAACGTACAGACTTGGAAAGGCTTAAGAAGCAGCGTGTTCTGGTCCACCAACTGAGAATTTATATGTGAAATCCCTCATAAGGACATATGTCCAAATGCAGATTCTAAACTTGGTTTGGTTTCAACAGAGAGTTCTTCAGCCGAAGACGAGCCTCGAGAACGCAGGAAAAGGCACAAGTCGGACAGCTTCTCCCTGACATTTGATGACAGCCTGTCTTGGTGTGTGATCGGCGGCCTGCACCGCGAGAGGAGGAACAGCGAGTCTTCGGATGCACACAGCAACTCTGTGAGTAGCACCTTTAAATGGCCCTTTACATAGTTTTGTTTTAGCAGTGGTTACATTAACCTCTTTGTGCTGCCATGTGGCCCTCTCTAACCAGGGTTTTGTTTGTTCAACAGGATGTAGGTATCTCTCACAGCGAAGGCAGTGATGAAAGCGAGGACTCGGACTCGGATAATTTCAGTGTGGAGTTTGAGGTGGAGTCCATCAACTCCGATGCCTACAGTGAGAACGATGAGGATTCGTTGCCGGGAGACAACGAGGTTTCAACTCAACTCCTGCTCTATTGAGAGAGAGATATTTAACAAACATCCGGATACATTTGAAAACCGTATTTTCAAAATGCTCTCTGTCCGCACTTCTTACTGCGCGTTAAATCTAATAAAAGATCACTGAGATAATCACATTCATTTTATTTGTGCAAAAAAGCATTTTCAAATAGTGTCTTTAAAAGTCACCTCATTGTGGATGGAAAGCCAAAATGTATAGATTTTTTAGCCTAGGGTTGTCTACTCCTTCCCCTGGAGGGCCTCTGTCCTGCAGTGTTCAGCTCCAATCCCAATTAAACCCACCTGAAGTATCTAATCATCATCTTTCTATTCATACTTCCAAGCAGGTGTGTAGAGGCAAGCTGGTGCTAAACTCTGCAGGACAGTGGCCCTCTAATAGCCTGACGAATCTGTTTAACAGTACTCTAACTGCAATTTTCCTTTTGCTCTTTCAGGTGTATGAAGTCACAATCATCGCTGAGGATGAAGACTCGTTTGATGAGGATACTGAGATAACTGAGGCAGTATGTGGCAATTTACTTCAATAATGAAAGTAGAACTGGACTTTATCCAGATAAAGTGATAAACTGAAATAATCTATTACGATTTGATTGGATCATGAAAAGTGGGTGTTGCATACTATTGTGGTGCCATTTGGATCAAAGGTTGGGGGTTAAAAATAAGAGGCTTTTGTTAATCTGCCAAAAACTAAAGTTGTTTCAGAGAAGCAGCTAGTTATGACATTTTGTTTATGATTATGAAGACAGACGTTTTTCCCCCTTAGGAACTTACTAATGAATTGTGGGTAATATGACCAGGAATGTGTATTAATAACACGTTTTGTAGGGGTGTAACAATATATCGCAATACAAAATTGCAACGATACGTATCGTGGATAGTGACAATATGTATCATGGACAGTTCCCCCAAAATAAAAATTCAAGTTTTCAGAGTTTTACTGTAAGTACTACATTAAACTACTAATATAATGTCGAATATAATGTATAATAATGCAATGGGGGAATATTTGTGGGTGCAAATGTCAAATGCCAAAATGTTACCTGTCATTTTTTAAAAAAAAAAATATCTAGTTAGTGACCGAGTGCAAGCATATTCGTCTAAAATTATTCTGTATTTTCAGCTTCAGAATCATGAATATTGTTATTCTGTAGTCACCATTGTCCTTGGGTAACAAGCACCAAGTCCAAGCCTATTCATTTAAACCCACAATGTAATAGTAAAAAATTAGCATTTTAATTAACAGTAAATTTTTGGTTAACCTTTTACCATATATCTTGGAGTATCGCAATAATATCGTATCGTGATATGTATCGAATCGTGACACGTTTTGATTTCACATTGACCATATTTTAAACTTTTATAGCATTTAATGTTAGTTTCTTGCACCAAAACCATTTTTTTTCACGTCTATTTCCACTCTTTAACTGACCCTTGCATTTAACAGGCTTTTGTATTTCAAAAGAGCAAGAAAAATGTGCTTGCGCATAGTAGATATGAAACTAATGCAACAATGTGTTCACTCAGGATTACTGGAAGTGTGCTGAATGTGACGTGCTCAACCCTCCTCTTCCTCGGCATTGCAAAAGCTGCTGGAACGTCCGACCCGGTTGGCTTCCAGAATCAGACTCCAACAATGAAAACCCCTCCACTAACACTCAAACCAGCACTGAACTCACAACAACCAGCGCCACCACAACAACCATCTTGGCCTCCGATGACAAAATGCTTCCTTCCAAACCCTCAAGCCCTCTTCCAGAAACAGATGAAGGAGTGGACGTACCCGACGGCAAGTGCTTACAATCTCCCGTCTCGGCCGCCAAAGTAGTTCCCTCTTCTGCCACCCCCGGCTCCCTGACTGACTCTCAGACCTCGTCGTCGCAGCCCTCCACCTCCTCTGGTGGGGGCAGCAGCCAGGAAGAGACCCCTGAGCTAGAGCGCTTCAACAGCCTGGAGGCCTGCCTGCCCGCCACATGCCTCGAGCCCTGCGTCATCTGTCAAAGCCGCCCCAAGAACGGCTGCATCGTCCACGGAAGGACTGGACACCTCATGGCGTGTTACACTTGCGCTAAGAAATTAAAGAACCGGAACAAGTTGTGTCCGGTGTGCCGAGAGCCCATTCAGTCAGTGGTGTTGACCTACGTGAGCTGAGGCACTGCAGATATACCTCCACTCCTCTGCTTTCCTCACATGAAGTCTGGGGGGCTCCTATGTTGCCTTGTCTTATAGTTCTTGTTCAAATTTCTTAATGATTAATTAATTTTATTTATGACTCAAGCGAGGTTCTCACTCACTCATGCTGGTTAGAAAGTACACATTTATGTTTGGGTTGTGTTTAAGGGCTTAGAGTTTAAACAACTACTTGTGGACTTGGAGTGATGTTAAATATATTATATCATCTACTAGGAATGTTTGTAATTATTTAATTTATGTACATGCTGATGTATTGGTTTCTCCGATTAATGATAATTTTGAGTTCTTTGCTGCACTGAAATGTGTACCCGAGTTTCTGAGCTCTGGAGACACCCCTTTTAAATTGCTCCTCTTGAGGGAAATACTCCCCAGCATTGTTTTCTGCTTCAAAGACTGTCTTATTTTCTCTGAGTGAGACATAATAAATGATTATTTTGAGGCTCTTGCACATTTACAGTACAGGTGATTGCTCTTTTAATTGATGTTTTCTGAACAGTGTGTAACGGTTTTCAGCCAATGGGCATTAAGAAGGTGGTTCAGGTGGCTGTTTGTTGGGTCGTACACAGCGGTCACCCAGAGAGAGCTTTGGTTTCTAGGGACCCACTTTTCACTCAATATCAGCAAACAAGTTCTGACTTGTTTCTCTAATAGCAACTTGGCACAAACTTCCGCCTCCTTACATTTAGAAAAGGCTTTACAATGGGAATCTATTGTGTTGCAGCATGAACAAGTGAATCTCTTTGTGTGTTTACTTGATGAATATTTCTTCCACCACCTATTTAACAATGTTCTGTTTAAAATGAGTTTTTTAAAGAAAGAATAAAACAAGCACTTGCACTGATTACTCATTTATATGGTAAGATTTTGGACAGTTTTTTTTTTTTTTTAATTTTCTAAAAATGTTCAAAAAGACTAATCCAGTTCTGTTTCTGCAACTTAATAGAGTACAAATGTCACCTAATGTGACCTTAAAGTTGAATCTTGCAGAGTAGCAACTTGCCAAATGAACCTGAAAGGTTAACACTAATAGTTATTCTCTTTTCTAACCGCCAGATGTTCTACAAATGAAGTGCTATCAGAAGTGTTCAGACTTGAGGTATGTAATTTCACTCTCTGCTCTCTTCTACACGCACAACCTGATCAATTGCAGACTAAGACTTGGTAAAAACAACCAGAATCACAATACGCAAAGGACGAAATAAGTTTATAATCATAAAATAAATAGTATTATATGCATTTTGTTATGACCCATGTTTGATGCCCGTTTAACTGTTTTATGATATCTACTTATTGAATTCTATACACTTCCTTTAACTTCACCAAAGTCTTACCATACACTTCCTGTACCCATGAGACCTGATGGATGTGCTTTACAAAAAAGAAATGATTACAAATTCTCTAATAAAAGTTCAAGAAAAATGACTTGTCCTGTGTCAACATATTTTGACTTTGTAAACTTAAAATGTTCAATTCCCACCCGTTGCTCAGACGTGTCTGTAAGGGAATCTCCCTGAATGAAATGTGTATTGCACATTTCGTCTCACTTTAAAGCATGTAATGAAAATATTTTAGATAAATTGGGGTTTAAGTTTTAAATGAAAGTATTTAATTTGTGGTATTTTGTAATATGCGTCACTTCGCCCTACTATGCACTTCAAAGAAAATGCTATCTGAAATCTGACAACTATTAAACTGCTTTTTGCCTTTATATCTTGTTGCTAAGCTTGTTGCAATCTGACAGTTCAACAACCGAGAGCAACCGTGCACTCATCTGAAATGCTTTTAAACTTGAATAAGGCTACACAATTGGCAACATGAACCTGTTATCTGATACATGCAACACAACTACGGATTTATAGAGTGCATCCAGAAAGTATTCAAACCTACGGAAGCCCCCTAAGAGGCCATGGAATCTTGTTGTCTCGAGATCACAAATGTTGTTTTCTCGTGATCACGACTTAATTTTCTCGTTATCTCGAGAAAACAAAAGTTGTTTTCTCGTGATCACGACTTAATTTTCTCGTTATCTCGAGAAAACAAAAGTTGTTTTCTCGTGATCACGACTTAATTTTCTCGTTATCTCGAGAAAACAAAAGTTGTTTTCTCGTGATCACGACTTAATTTTCTCGTTATCTCGAGAAAACAAAAGTTGTTTTCTCGTGATCACGACTTAATTTTCTCGTTATCTCGAAAAAACAAATGTTTTCTCGTGATCACGATTAATTTTCTCGTTATCTCGAGAACTCTCGATACTTTTGTTTTCTCGTGATCACGACTTAATTTTCTCGTTATCTCGAAAAAACAAATGTTGTTTTCTCGTGATCACGACTTAATTTTCTCGTTATCTCGAGAAAACAAAAGTATCGAGAGTTCTCGAGATAACGAGAAAATTAATCGTGATCACGAGAAAACAACATTTGTTTTCTCGAGATAACGAGAAAATTAAGTTGTGATCTCAAGATAACAAGATGGAAAAAAATTAAATTCCATGGCCTCTTAGGGCTTCCGTAAAAACCCTATAATGTTTTCTCCACATTTTTGATTGTAGGTAAAATATGACATTTTCCACATATGTTCTATCCCTAGTCGAAAATAGGTTATAAATAACAGTAAATGTTTGTTTTTAATTGTAAAAACGTTTTATGTACATGGAAAGTCCTCATAAAACATGTTTGCGTCATCATCCTGTAACCTCTGGGCAGATTCACAGTGCCACTTCATCTATTAAAAATCCGCCTCAGTTAATTTTAGAGCACTTTTAGGTTAGTGAATTCTTAGTAAAATAATAAAAACACTGGCGGCCATATGCCACTCATATTTTTTTTTCACCTTGTTTGTAGGTCCATAAGACGACAAAGCATTTCTCTCGAAGCATATGCAAATCAATCTTTCATGTGATGTGTGCAGTGCTCATGTCTTGAGACGCTCGGATGCTGTCACTCTGCCAGATTTTTCTTACCAACAAATTTGTCATAAAAACCACAGAGTCACTACATTTTAAACAACTCAATTCCCCAGTTCGGAAGATACAAAGTGTAAAACCAACAACAAATCCAATTCCTCCAGGTCTCGACGTATTTAGAAGGCTATTTTTTTACTGCAGTCACGGAGGTAACAATGCTATGTGTCACACCCCAGCTTGTAATGGCTGTGGGGTTGCAATAATATGATCTTAAAGTAAAGGTTTTAAACATAAATAGTGTTTACACAGCAATGCATTTGAAGAAGTAATAACTTTTTAATTAACAATTCTTAAAAGAAAACCCAATGGGTGTGAAAAATAATAGCCTAATCCCACGATTCACCTTTTGGACAGTCGGATTGTTCTGTTGATGTTACAGATTATTCATCATGGAACAATTATTACCATTAAAGAAACTGAACTATCTAAATTTAACTGCAGCATATGACATGTTCACGCAAAGGACTTGAGATAGATGAAGCTCATGGATGTGGCTAGTTCTAGAGTGCCACCGCTAGAGGGCACTGTGACACTGCATTCTCATACAGCACTACATTCTCATTAGTCCACCCTGTCACAATAATTTGTGCCTCATATTTGAACGCATTAGTATAATAAATAAGTAATTTAAACAAAATTTCACATGACGATTGAAGCGTTATTATTATAATTATCAGTATTATTTATCAACCAGTAGCATTGATAGTTTTATCCAATGGGCCTCACACTGATTTTATCTTCTGACTACATATCATCATTAAAGACGTATAGCTCCGTTTCAGCTATTTCAATTAAAAAAACTGAAACTTTGTATGAGAGTAAAGCAGTTCAAAGGAAAAGGCTACTAATTATGTATTGATGGCATGTGAGTGTGTAGCCTACATGGATGTATAAAATATCTACTATGATGATATGTGATGTCCCCCAACACACTCACACACACAAACACTATTTTTCTCACAAACACACACAGAGGAGTGTGTGTGTGTGCGTGTGTGTGAGAAAAAGAGTGTTTGTGTGTGTGTGTGTGTGCATGATGCATGTGTGTGAAATGAAACGGAATGTCTAATCTCTCTGTTCCTCGAAACATATTGGAAAGCCAAATCCATAATCCTCATAAATAAAACCAACAGTGCTGGAAAATAGGGAAGTTTTTTTTTCTAATGTCTGTATATTCAAAACCTAATTTCACATTTATAACTCATGTTTGCATAATTTAAACTTGTACAATCCATTGTATTCCGCAGCCAAGATAATGATAAAATATTGGCACAGTTATATGATACACAGCCGAAAAAATAAAATGCAGCAGTCATCGGACTGAAATAAAAGCATTCGTTGCTGAAATAACTATAAAGAAAAACAGACAGACATTCTTTATTTATCCCTGGCGGCAAATTCACGGCATTTGTCACAGGAAAAACAAAACGGCACAACAACAAAAAATCACCAGAAAAATGACTGTGTATGCTAAACAGTGTCTTGCTTGACACGTGCCACTGAGCGTCTAAATCCGCATTTAACTATCGCATTCTTGCAGAAGGTTGGGATGAGCGTCCTGGCCACGAGCAGGCCGAAGTTTTCTGGGACGGTCACACACAAATACACGAGTACAAGTGGATCCTGGACAGCTATTTGTCCAGTTTGTCAGCTAAAGCGATCACTATCACAAGTTGAAACCCTTTTTTGTATGCTTTCTTTATGACTATATCTACAGTTATGTATATTTCATAACCATAGGTGAGTTTATGAAAGAGTTGTGTCAAGTGAAAAAAATGAGGCATCCTCAAAAATATCACTGAAAAAAAAATATTTCATGATTTATCACAACTTTTTGTCTTTTGTCAAATCAACTT